>JAAGNO010012744.1:26203-48734 GCA_033439905.1 Ceryle rudis | reverse complement strand
CTCCGGGGGGAGGCGCGGGCCCCTCCGCGCCCCGCCGCCAGGAGGCGAAGCGGCCCGGGCCGCCCCGCCCGGCCGCTCCGAGCTCCTGTGGCCTCGCTTGCCCCGCGGAGCGCGAGTGCCCGAGGGAGGCAGCTCCGGGCCCGCTCTGCCAACCCGTTGGGTTTTAACCTCTTCTGTGCCTCCCCGGGGACGAGTTCGCTTCGCTCCCTTTATTTATTTATTTTCCCGGCTTTGCTATCTGCCTTTCTTCGGCTCTCACCTCCAGGCCTTGTGGCACACGGGGGGAAGGGCTTTAGGCGAGGCCCCCCAGGCTTGGTGGTAACTGGGTATCCTCTATCTCCCTGTTAGACAGTGTATTAGTAAATTCACATGTGGCAAGGAAGAAAAGCAGGGTGAGGACAAGAAGTCTGCTCTGATGGAAAAAAGAGCTATTTCCAGTATCTGGTCTTCAGGCTGCTGTCCTTTGGCTCACACTGAGAGTGTCTTCCCCAGCTGGGTTTCTAGGTTGTCGTTTCCCAACTGGTGGACCCTTGGGACAGGTGCCTCTCCCCTCAGCACTGTGTGGAAGGGGAGGATGCTTCAGTCCATCTCCACAAGGAGCAACTGGAAATGGGGAACGGGAGGTGAAGCTCACTGTGATCCTTGGTTTTTTGGTGGATTGCAAGGGGTGTCGTAAAATTGTGTTCTATCCTAGCGTCATGGTTTCTGTCTTTTTTTGTGGCAGGTTTTGAGGTGCATTCTCGTGTTGATAGTGTGACATCCCCAGCTTCTCCTGCTTTTGCTCCTATACCGCTCTTGCCCCACTGCCAGCCACCATGGATAAGACCGAGTTGATCCAGAAAGCCAAGCTGGCTGAGCAAGCTGAGCGCTACGATGATATGGCCACCTGCATGAAGGCAGTAACTGAGCAAGGTGCAGAGCTGTCCAACGAGGAGCGCAACCTGCTCTCAGTGGCCTACAAGAACGTAGTGGGGGGGCGGCGCTCTGCTTGGAGGGTCATCTCTAGCATTGAGCAGAAGACAGACACCAGTGACAAGAAGATGCAGCTTATCAAGGACTATCGGGAGAAGGTGGAGTCTGAGCTCAGGTCCATCTGCACCACTGTGCTGGTGAGTGGGGACTTTCTTTCTTCTATATTTTCTAAAAGAGAGAAGCACGGTGTTCATATGTGCTGCTGTACTGGGGAATAAGGCTGGGAACTTGACTGGGGAATATCATGTGACGTATTACACTGGGTTAGGGGAAGTCAGTGCAGTAACTTCTGCAACTGTTGTATGGGTTACTCTGAGGAAGATCATCTGCATTGTCCTATTGTGTAGAGGTGTTTGAGATACACACTCAAAATTGAGGTATTTGGAGTGTGTTTTTAGATGGAGCGATCCATATGCAGCATAGCGCTAGGTAATTGCAGAGATGCAGGTAATTAGCCTTGTGCCTGTTTGTGCTGGGGTTAGTAAGCTTATCTGTTTGTAACAGAAGCTGAAAAGAAAATGAGAAGCCCCCTTTATTTCTTAAGATCAGCACTAATAACCTCTTAAAAGCATTTAAAGTAACTGGATGTGCATTTCATTTACTTCTTGTGAAGAAAAATACTCGCAGTGAGTCCTTAAGAGGCATTTGGAGGTTGTTTTTAATATATCTGATTTCATAAAGTAAGACATCTATATTGAAGGTGGGGAATAATGACGTGTCGAAATTAGCTTTGTCAGATTCAAGCTGAATCTTTAAAATGAACTTGCAGTAATTACGGGCTAATGTAAAACTAAGGTGTGAAGACTGACGTGACACCCCAAGCACGTGTCAAAGCCCGGGAATACGTTTCTGTACAAGCAGCAGAATCCAGATGCTCTCACAGCAAAACCACTGCACTGTGGTGGGAGCTGAAGAGATGCATGTCAGCAGTGTGGAGGCTGCTGGACCCTGTTCTACATGACCATGGAGTTGTAGCTATGGGAAGCTGTGTGTGTGTAATGCAGTAGTAATTGCGTGACTGATAGTCTTCAGTGAATTATTTGCTCCTCTTAGTTATAGGTTTGGTTTTTTTGGGGGGATTGGTTGGTTTGTTGGGGGGGGGGGGGGTTATTTTCATGTCTAATATTGGTAATAGAAGAACAGGAAGAAGGAAGTCTGTAAGGAAATAGTTTTGAGCTAAATGTATCATAGGCTGGTTTAGGAGACCTGAATGTAAAGCTGACTGGTTTGGAAGTAACTGAATTTTCTACTCGATTAAGTGTTCTGTCTCATGTACAAGGGAGTACTTTGGATTGTGCTGAAAATACTTGTGTGTTTCTTTGCATGCTGCCACCTAGGTGTTTGGTTTTTCAACTAAATCACTCAAAATGAGTTACCTTTACTTGAAAATAGTTTGGCAAATTATTGGTTTAATGAATAAGTTGAGTTAATTTCTTAACACGTTTAAGAGTCCATGTCTTCCAAAGAAGCTGTTTCTGTAGTCACAGGTGTGTAGTTAAGATGTAAAACTCTCACCTTTGTGAAAGTGATGTGACTTGTGTAGGGCACTAATCCTGTTTCCTGTGACAAGAGTTTCAGTGAACCTGTGTGACAGGGTGTCAGCATTCATGCTGCTGTCACTCCTCTCAATGTCCTCTACTCAGTGCTCCACTTCAGAACTCTCCTTGGGACTTCCACATAAAGCTTCCTCTTCAGGCTTCTTAATGTTGCTCTGTCCTTCTACCAAATCTAGTTCCTAAGAGAAGGTGATGCGTTAAAATCTCTTACTGACTGCTGTGCCATCTGACAAGGAGCTTGTGCTTCCGTAGGGAGATTGAGTGTCTCTGGATGATAAGGGGAGCGATCCATTTCATGCAGTGTCTATGCTGAAGTTATTCCAGCCACATCAAATGGTGGACAGCAGGTAGTCTGGTAGCTGTGCTAACACAAACCTCTGATGTAGGGAGAGCAAGCTCTTCCTGTGCTAGCTGATTTTTTTCCTGCATTCTGTTCCCTGCACTGGCCTGGTTGGCAACTCTCTCCTTGCCTGGAAGGCAGCTGGAAGTAGTGAGGACCGAAACCTACAGCGGTGTGGGCTTTTCCTGTTCTGCCTTGATGGCAAAGATGTGCCTTCCTTAGGTAGGAAGAGATGTTAGCTACCTACTGCGAGCCTTCTGATTTTTATTCTTTCTTTTAGAGCCATGTGCAGTTATGTTCTGCTTTTCTCCCTTTCGTCCTCCATCTACTGCTCCTATCATCCATGAGTCAGCATCCAAGATGCTGGAACTCACAATGTGCAGGCAATACAAAGGACGGGTTTCCTAAAGCTGAGCCACAAAGTGGTTTTGACTTCTTCTTTGACTCTTGTTTTTTTCTTTGCTGATACTTTAGTAACTCTCTTTAGATCTCTTAAGTTGAATCTCAGAGATGCTTTTTTAATTCCAGGAAGGCAGCTAAACTGAAACAACTGTTGGCAAGTAGTATGGAAAGGTTGCTTGTCATCTGGAGTATTTGGACTTAGCAAAAGTGAATGTGTTGGGTGGAGTGTGACTGCTGTTAGTCATACCACTAACAACTTTTTCAAAAGGCTTTTTTTTATTGCTGGTATGGCACAGCTTTTCAAGATTAATTATATTTGCTGTTGTAGAAACTTTAATTTAGAAATACTTGTGCTAGCCTTATAAAATACTGGTAATATTTTAATAAAAAGGCAGCAACCCTGAATCTGCAATTCCTTTTTTTCTTTTCCCCTGTAAAGAATGCCTCAAGCCAATTAGCGAAGGCATTGTTTTAGGGTGTGGAACTTAAATTTAATCGCCACTAGAATACAAACATCGAAAATTATGTCAAGATCTCTATATATAGATACATAAGTAAAAATAAACTTTTACTAATTAATTAATGTACAACCACCATCAGTGGTCACAGTAAGACAGATACTCCATCTCATGCCAAGCAGTGAAGACATTTCTTTAACTGCCTGTCTTGCCAGTAGGAGTAGATGTGATCTAAACCCTTTTTAACTGTTAATTTTATGACTGGTGAGAGTGGCTCTTTAATGAAGAAATGGTATGACTTTGTCAAACAACTTGCACAAATGTTTAATGTGAAAGGTATGCTAGGAGGTTTTATTGAAGACCCTGTATTCATTGAGTAATTCTTTGGTAGAGAATTAATGTTGAATCATCCTTTATCAATCATAGTCAAAACTTCTTGAAACTTTCTCGTCCTTGAATAAATAACAACTTGGCAACTTTTTTTTTTTCCAAGGTAAAATTGAACTATTTTATTTCATATACACTCTGAGCACAAAGTTCATGTTTCTCTATATTCTCTGTGTACTTTCAAGACAGGGATACTAAATAATGTAGATGGGATGGGTACAGCAGCAATTTTAATGTAATTAGTGAAATAACATGTGAAACTTTGAAGCAGGAGGGTACAATAGAAGACTAATGCTTTATTGTATATACGCTCTGCTCTTTAATGACCTCAGATTTTAAAAACGGGTCACTTTGGAATTGGAACTTCTCTGGGGGAGCAGAGCAAACTGCTGTTTTCTGAGACCCTCGGTCCCTTTGCAGAGGGTAACTCCTGCTAATTGAATCTCCCTCGTTCTTTAGAGAGAACTAGTGTGAAGGAAGGAAGGACACCAGCCCTTGCCTGGAAGCTCTTCACTCTCCACCTGCAACTTCAGGGTTTTTCCATGCGTATTTGGTAGCACTCTGCATATCTTCAGTTCCTAGGTCTTGATGTTGGAGCTCTTCATAGAGCAATAGAGATGAGATTTCATAGCTACTTGGCCACTGATTAAAACTTAAAATCATTAGGGCTTGGAAATAACTGTGTCTTAATGGTTACTTACTGGTTATGTCTCTAGCTGAAACTAAGTTTATTTCAATATGTTTTTAAGTCCTTGCGTAGAAAAGTTAGGTAGAGGCCTTTCAGTTGTTTCCAAACATTTATTTTTACAATATCCTCAGTAACATTTTTACACTGCACTGTGTCAGGTCCTTGTCAGCAGTTTTTCTAGAAATGAGCATGGGCATTGTGAACTTTTAAAAATGGACCAACAGTAACTTACTTGTGCTGTTGATTCTTTTCTGTACCCTGTGGCAGTGCCTGCAGTGTAATAGTCTTGAGCTATAAGGTGTACCTTATTTCAGTTTTTACCGTCTTAATGTTGAGAGGATGCTTGTGTTTGATCTCTGTAAGATTGCAGTGTTAATTGTTGAAAGCATGTATTAATATGTTGTACTTCCCTCTGTGTAGTGCTGTAGAGATGAAACTCTGACCTCTGAGTAAAAGGATATTACAGCCTTTGGACGCTGGGAACTATGTAGGATCCAGCTTTATTCTGAAGGGTGGGCATACTAATCTCTTAAATGAATACTGGTTTTGGACTTTAATTCATGGTCCTGATAGTGGTTGGGTGGGACAGTGTTCTGAGTATTACTTTTTTTACCTTCTGTCAAAGCAAATGCTATTGACTCTTCTTTTTTTTTTTTTTTTTTAAAGTATATGACTAAAAGGACTAGCTACTTCATGACTCAAAGCCAGATCTTAGGTTGGGAATGTTACGTCGAGGCAAAGCCTAGAATTGTGGAATGAATATTAAATTAATGTTGTAATTCAGAGTAACAGTCATCTTTTTGATGAAATATACATAATACGTGGAGAAAGAGCTGATTCTCCTTTGTATTCTTAGCACAACTTATAGCATGTGTCAATATATTTGAGATAAGAATTGCAGAACTTAATGCGTAAATCGTTTCTAGTTTAATATGCTTTAAACTTAAGTTCAGATAATTTAAATTTGACTTATTCGTATTTTTACCTTCTCTTACATCAGTTTTTGTGCTTCGTTAGAATCTGTTGCTGGAATACTACACTTTTGTGCAAGGAAAACTGAATCTGCTTCTAAGAAACTATTGATGCTTGCAGAAGCAAAGCCTAGAACGCACTGAGGTTCTTGGAGTGGCTGAAAACTGTAAAGCCCAACTAAAAATAGTTCATGGAATTCTGATGATAGCTGAGGCCTCTGTCCCATACCATCATTGTTTGCTGACCCTTCTCCCTGCAACTGGATACTGGATTTCTAAAACATATGAGCAAGCTAGTGAAGGATACAAGATAAATGGCAGCAAGGTGTTCTGGCTGAGACTTACTATTTGTGTGACCAGTGTCATTTCCTTTTTCAGAAGTTACTGGGGTGAGTTCAGATCACTGATTTGCTTTGCATGGATATCTCCCATCTTGAGGTAAAGCTGACAAAAGGTTTAAGTTTATGTCTGTTGAAAGTAGAAAAATGTGAAGATTAATGGCTTGTCTATTCTTAGAAGTTTAAGAAATGACCACCAGAGAATTGTATGCCTGCAGTCATGGCTTCTGACAGCTCTGAAAGGTGTGTCCCGAACGTTTAAGTCCTGTGAGAAGCAGGGTGTGGAGTATTTTAAAATAGGAAATCGTAATACCAGTGCAGGTGACCAGCTGCTGAGAATGGAGTAGCCAAAGCATCATTTACCTCCAATGTCAAAATCTATTTTTTAATGAGGTTAAGCTATAGATTAACTACCCTGGTTGTAGTCAAGGCTATTAAAGTTTTGTCTATGCTATACTTCAGCCCACTTGTACATCCAGAATTGTTAAATTTGCTGGTTTTGTGGCCTTGAAAAAGTAGGATGTGCTTCTATTTTTCTGCTAATGCAGTGAAGCTTTTAACTAATTTTGTAAATCACTGTCTTGCTTACGTGCTAGACAGTTGTCTCACAAGGCATTTCTGCTGCCTGAGGAACTAATAGGATAGGTGCCTTTTTGAAGTGAAACATAGAAGGCTGTATATCAGAGAGATAGAACTTGATGAGGAGAGAATGCACTTGAGCTTGAAGGTTATCAGTGTTTGATTTATTTGATGGCATAAATTGGGGTTGTTTAGTACTTATTAAAGGAGTAGATTGTACTTACTTCTGTGTGGGTGCAGAAATTTGGTATTCCAAGCTGGATTGGATGCTTCATCACTGGATGTGTTCTAGACCAGGTTGGATGGGGCTTTGAGCAATATGGGAGGTGCCCCTGCCTGTGGCAGGGGGGTTGGAACAGGTTCTGTGATTCTGTTTTCAGTAGTGGGGGATACTTGGTTTTCAGGGGAAGGTAGTGCAGAAAATGGCAGGGGGAGGGCTAGTAAAAGTGCATGGATATACTGCATTTGTAAGTCTGGTAGATGAAAGTGTGTGTTTGATTAATCAGAGTTTTCTTCTTTGTGTAGATCTTTTTAGTTTTATGCTCTTAGTCTTTGAGAATGATGGACCTAGTGCCTCTAGATGTTACTTGCAGTTTGTATCTAAGTCTTTTTGTACTTGACCATAAACTCGAAGCAGACTTTATAGCAGACTAACTAGATAAGGTAAGTAAGACTGTTCTTGAACACTGCATTTGTGGCACTTACTCCTTACAGCTCTACTGAGTTCATGGCCTTGATGTTTAGAGGTTCCTCCTCATCCTTCCTGCTGCCCAGGATGCTGGAACCAACATCAGAGTGCTCCAGCTGAGCATGCAGATGACCTGTAGGCTTGTAATTTGCTAATTCAATCTGTACATCTGAATAACAATTCATGTAGTTTGGGAACTTAGACATAGGAGTCTAAAATAGGAATTTTAAGTGCTGAGTCCTGTGGTTCTGTGCATCCACCAAAACAACAGATGTAAAGACTTAGGAACTAGAAAGTCCTGTGATTTTGCTTGTGCCTTTCTCTTAATTTGTTAAAGGAGTCAAGGGTATGATTTACCAGTTTCTAACCTTGATAAAAGGTTTATTCCTTTCTCTAGCAATCTTTATTCTGTCCTTTAATTTATATGATCTATCCACTGAAGTTGTTGGATATAGGAGTCATGTTAGGGTCTAGAAACAGAAAACCTTTCTTTGGCTCTGCTAATAAATTTTTAAAAATACACTGTGTCCACTCTTACCAGACTGACAACCTCCTATTTCCTGGATAAAATTCTTCAGGAAGTTCTGTTCTGAAGTTGAATACATTTTGCAAAATTCTTGTAAGCTGAAGTTGTTGTAAATGGAAGTGGGTCACAGGGCCTTAGCAAGAAAGTCAACGTTCCCTCAACATGAAATGGTACCTGAAATGTTTGCTTCTACTTTTGTGACTTAAAGGTTAGACTTCATTCTTGTAGGTTGTCTCATTTGGGGAATAAAAAATTACTGGCACGCTCCTAATACACTGAATGAAATAATACACTGCGGGGTTTCCTTAAAGGTGAAGTTGGACAATGCTAAAGGCTCTTCCAGCCACACTAAGAGATGGGAAGAAGGTGCACCTGTTTCATTATCTTTCTGGATTTCAGTGATCACAAGCCTCTGACCTAGGGCTCTCAACCAGAGAACAGAACTGAAGCAGGTAAAGCTTTTAGGCCCTTCAGAGTTTATTTATTATCATAAAAGGCTGGCTTTAAAAATAAGTTATTTGCACAAGGGCAACATACCTTAAACCCATGTTAACTCCTGCATGCTGTTGTTGATTTTTTGAATATTGTTAGTCTAGATATATCTCAGCCAATCATTTAATTGTAGCTTTAGGGCTTCTGTAGCTGCAGAGCATAGAAATATTTTAAAAAGCAAATTCAGACTTTTTTGTTTGATTCTATCATATTATGCAAGATCACAAATTAAAGGTGCTGGAAGAAACTTGTAGTCCTGATTCTGAGGGAAGAACTTGATGTCAGTGAAGCATGTTTGCTAAGAGGAAAATAACACTCAAAGTATTTTGAGGAATTAGAAATATGAAAAATGCAGTCATGGAAGAATGTTAGAATTAATTTGAGATAAATCTCTGATATCAGTAACATTTTCCTGAAAGCTTTTGCCTGTGCTGTGTGGCCATTAGTTCAGCAAAAATGTGTAACTATTGAAAAGGGGAATGACTTTTTTTTTTTTTTTTTGAAGGCTTATTTCTATGTTGGCAGGAGGAAACTGGAAAACTTTAAGCTTTTCCATAAAATCTTGAATAATTCTTTGTCTTTCACTGGATTGTTGGTTTTGTCTGATGAAAATCTATAGAAAGGACCACTTGCATGTCCACACATTTCTAGTTCCTGGCTTACATATTTCTTTGGGGATCACACAACTTCTTGTTTCAGGAGAAATGTGAGCAGTGAATGTAAATTCTAGATTAAATTAATCTCATCCCCAGGTGGGAATAGTGTGGGCAGACGTGCTGCAGCTCAGGCTTCCAATGCATCTGTTAAGTGGGTTTCCAGATACTTCGTTCAGGGCCAATCCTAAATATTGACTGCCAGTTTTTAAAACTACATAGACAAAGACTTAGAAACAAATGGAAAAGATGAATTAGGTCACCTTCTCTGTTTCCATGCCAGGTACGTTTGTTTCTGGTTTTGACAGTGTTTTTTCAGGTCATTTTCAGGCCATGCCATTACTGGAAAGGTGTACGTGTATTTTCCTCAATAGATAAACTGAAATGCTAATAGTCTTAAAAGGTCTGTATGAAAACTATTTAATGTTCTCCCAAAAGGAGCTGATGCGTAGAGCTTGAATCCAGAAGGATGAAGAACTTACTTCTGCTGAATTACACTTTTGAAAGTAAAGTGATTTTACTGTTGTAGGAGGGGGACTCTCCCTTTCCTGTCAAGAAAACAAGTGCTGAACGTTAAAACACACCTAGGCTGTTGTGAGTCATACTGTGGACTTTGGAATGACTGATTATACTTGAAATAGTCAAGAAGTCTTAATACTAATTTACTAGAAGATTAAAACAGGCAGTCGTTTGTGAGTGGAAGCCTTATTGAAAGGTCTGAGCCTACACTGATCATCTGTGCTGTCAAACACTTTGGAACATTTAATGTGTTTAAAATCATGTTTAACAGTTATATTAATGGAATATAGTGGTCTGTGCTGCCTCACCAACTTCTTAGCTTTACTTTTTGACTGCAGATAGAGTGGAAACCATTTCCCTGTATGCTGCTTGTAGGTGTTTTTTCTCATCCTGGAGGTGGATGGACCTTCAGAAATACTTGAGACTGAAGAATTTTTCCAGATATTTTGCATGCTGCAGCCCTGGTTGAATTTATGTAGTGTCACACGCTTTGCATAGTGTGCCTGTTGAATGCAAGCTATTCATCTAGGTAGGACTGTGATGCTGAGTCCATGTTCAGGGTGATGAGTTAACTTGCTAAAAGATAGAATCAGAGAATGCATTGGGTTGAAAGAGACCTTTAAAGGTCATCTAGTCTTGTGGTGAGCAGGGACATCTTTTGACTGGATCAGAGTTGACCTTGAATGTCTCTAGGGATGGGCCTTCGACCCTGGGCAAAACCTGTTCCAGTGTTCCACCACCCTCACAGTCAAGAGCATCTTCCTAATATCCAATCTAAAGCTATCCTTTAGTTTAAAGCCATTGCCCCATGTCCTATCACTACATGCCCCAGTCTCTCCCCAGCTTTCTTCTAGGCCCCCTTCAGGTACTAGAAGGAGGCTGTAAGGTCTCGCTGGAGCCTTCTCTTCTGCAGGCTGAACAACCCCAAGGGATACTGTCATGTAGTCTGTGCATGTGCATTATATTTTAGGAACCTTGTCTTGAATTAGGTTTATTTTGAAACAGTTTCTTCACTTGCATGTGACCATTTGGTTTGGTGGGGGGTCTGGCCAGTCATGTATTCTGTTACAGGAAAGCACAACGTTAAGTAATTGGTGTTACTTGCTGTCAGCCATGTAACAGCTGTTCTGGTGGCTAGCTTCAGTACTCCTTAAAAAAACCAACCAGCCACCACCACCACCACCAAAATGCTCTTACAAGCTCAACATAGGGAATGGTCAGTGTCAGCTTGGGAAGGAACACCTAGGAAATAGCAACAAAACTCAATCTAGCCTCTGTAAGACCTGTGAGAATCGGCACCCTGTGGAATGGTAGCACTTCCTCTGCTGGCAGGTCTGACAAGGACTTCGACAGCAGAAAGCTTCTGAGTAGTTGGCTTGAAGTTCAAGTTGGTCTTTTTGTTTTGTTTTGTCTTATTTTGTTTTTTGCAGTTTACATTTATGGGGCAAACCTTTGGAGAGCATGGTTGCTTTTACATTAACTTTTTGCCTTCTGGTGGAGCAAAAGTAATGATATACCATACTAAGTTGGAGAGAAATGCAAATGGCAATGTAGATCAGTCTTTTAATAGCATAACATAAAATAGCTTGGTGCTGGTGATGTAACCCAAACATGTAGGTGTTGACATCTGAGTGACAGTGTCATTGTAAATATCTTGAGTTACTTCAGTTTACCACATTGAGAACTTCTGTCAGTACCTAGGCACATGATATCTTTAGCTTGCTTTGAAAATTGACCTTAAACTACTTGCGATCAGTAGATAATCTCTGGAGTTGACCTGGTTCATGTTCATCCTCTGGTATTGAACGGTTAAGTGTGAAGAATGTATCTATTAGCTAATGGTATTGGAATATATGCAGAGACCTAAGTATTTGCTTCTCTTATTGAAGTCTAATTCTAAATGGCACAGTGCTGAAGGCTTATCAAAGGTCAGTTTGGTATTGAAGATTTTTTTTTTTTTTTTTTTTTAATTCATCTTTGCTGTCAAAATTCTTTATAGCTGAATATGTGGGAAGGGAGAACAGCACAGATCAGATGATGTTATTTTTCTGCCACTTGAACCTACTACACAGATTGTACAGAAAGTATTAAGTGTGCACTGTGGTCGAACTTGTCCCAGTCAGGCTTGCCTTTTAAAGTAGGCTTAGATGGGGGGAGGTCGGTGGGACTTTCTGTTTTGATGTCTGCTTTGAAAAGAAGTGGCTGTCCTCAAAACAGGTAATAGAAAGCATATGTGGGGTGGGACTGGTATATGAATTGCAGGTGATGTGTGCATGGTATATGTAAGGAGAGGCTGGCTGGATGCATGCACAACAAATAATTATGAAGGACTTGTGTCTTCGGGGAGCTTCTTTGTCTGTGTTGGGCGCTTCAAGTGAGGATGTGGCTGGCGTATTCCTTCAGGGCTTGCTTTTCATAAAGCTGAAATAATGGCAAAGTGATGAGAGCAGATGAATTAATATTTCTGGCTCAGGTTAATTGCAGTGGTCTGATGCTACAACCACAGGTTCAACCCTTGTTCCTGCTTAAGAAAAGGGCAAAGAGACTAAGGAAAGACAGTTACTCAGCTGGGAAATAACAAAAGTAGAACTGGAGAAGGATCCAAAAAGGCAACTAAAATGTAACTTTCTCTTGACGTGTAAAGGAATGTTTGCCAAAGGAGAGCAAAATAATAATAATAATAATAAAAAATATTTAAAAAGATCAGCTTTTGGGGAGGGGAAGAAGTTGATTGTTGGCAGGTTCCTTGCCTGCTTCCCATGGCTACTTCAGGCAGCCATGGATCTATTCCAGTAGCTCTTTGTTGCTGGCATATCTTTAATAGATAAGTACATAAGCCTACCTTCTGTAGGAGGGGAAGAGAATATCCTCTCTGGGAATATGATGCTATTAGGATGGTGAGAATGCTAGCACGCTGTGAAGGTAGAAATAAATTGAGATGGATGAGCCACACTAATGACAAGTGGGGTGGGAAATTCTGTCACACCACAGGGGGACCAGTGCACCACTTGAGAATAATGTATCAGTATGGGGGAAGTAACAGGTATCAACCACAAACTGTCACGGTGCAAACCTGTTCGAGTGCAGGCGCACCAGAACACTGAGGACAGAGTTTTGATTCCTGCATCTTTGTACTGCTCATGGGCTTGAGAGTGACCCACCAACAGGGCAGGCCAGCAGCTCAGACATCAAGTGGCTTTTCATGTCAGCATCTGAGGCATGTTTGATCTTGTAGAGCACATAATTGCTCACGTCTTGGTTTAGAAGGTGTTCTAAGTTGCAGTTCTTAATGATGGTGGCAACTGTATACATAACTTTGTCTGATATTAAAAAAAAAGTGATGGGCATGTTTGCTGTATGAGAACATGGGTGGCAGTCCACTGTATTGGCTGATTTCATCATAGAAAGCAAATCATTTATTGTCCTGTATGTTCTCATTGCCCTGCCAACATTTTGTCTGTCAGAGGGAGGGTAAGATGCCTTCCAAGAAATGATGATGATGTCCAAGATCAATGGCTAAGTGTAGCAAATACATTATTGATTTGAAAGATTAACGTCTGGATAGATAAATAACGAGTTTTACTCAGTACATTTGTATTCTGTTATATCCTACGTGATTCATTACATCTTGTTCCATTTAAGTCTTGTTAAAAAACCCAGACCAGATACATAAGGTCCAGAATGAGGATGTGCCACCTGAACTGATAGAGGCACAGATCTCTCCCTTACTGTGTTCTGTGGTAAAGATTAGGAGGCCCTCCTGATGAACTGGGAGCAAGAGCTGCTGTCCAGACAGCTCAGCTCCTTCAACTGAGGAGTGCCTAGGAAATAAAGCAGTGTGTGTAACCCACTCTTTGCTGTCTTAAAAACTACAATTCACTCCCAGCATCCACTTTTTTCCTCTTAATCTTCTCAGAAGTCTGCACAGAACCACTAGTTTTCAAACCTGTGTAGCAGAGGCAGCACTTTGAGCACACACTCACAGGCTGCAGCAACTACGTGCTTATGGTAGGGCTGGGGCCATGGCAAAATCCTTCTGTGCTCCTGGAACAAGTGTGTGGCCTACCCAATTGGGGGGGGGGGAAGGTGGGCATTAATGCTGTAGGGAATGTAGGTTTGAGTCTCAGCTTTAATTAGACATGCTGAAGCTCTCCTGTGAACATTTTTTAGATTACACTAGTTTCCAGGGTGTTAGTATTTTTAAGTCATAATCAAGGCACATCTGTTATTCGTGGTCCCTTACTGCTAGAGCTACTTCCAAAGATAGAATTTCATAATAAGATCTTTTACATTTTTTTGTCTTCTAGGTTTACAATAAATCTTTGGGCTTTGGAAGGCATAGAAGAAAAATGCCTATTTGTTCCCTTGTTGGTGTCACTGTAACATCTTAAAGTTGTATTTCGGCATTTAAAAGAAAAATCAGAGATAAAGTTTTGTTATCTACCTGGTTTAAAATCCCAGACAACATTTCTTGTCTGGTCAGTGCTCCTTAGATGTGAAAAATTATGCCACAGTCGAATCTGAGCACATGGATAAATCAGATCTTTGCTGCTTAATTCAGTCCCAACCTTAGGATGGCCTTTAGAGGCTGGTAGTCACTGATCGTGACTGATAAAGGAACCTTTCTAAATGTAGGTGTATTATGTGTCAACTTTCATCATTCTGGGCAGTCTTGTGTAAAATTAAACTTCTGTGTTTAGACATGAAGTTACTGCATTGTCATCTCTGAGACTTTGAAACTGGCTTCTGCAGTGCTGTGCTTTTATGGCCAGTGTTGACATCTGTCATAGGAGAAAAGCATCAGGAAAACATCACGCCAAAATAGGAAGTTTTTCTCATGGCAGAAACCTGTAGAGTGAGAATAATTCATTCTAATACAGGAATGACTCATGCAAAATGACAGTATTAATATGGGGCTGTATTACCCCTACTATGTCTTAACTCTTCTTTTGAGACATACCTACGGTTCAGCTTTTTCCGTAACACCAGCTGGATCAAGCCTTTGCATGCTTCACTGTGTTAAACCGTTACACAAATTCCCTGCTTATCCCTATGCCCTACTAGCCAGTGTCCAGTCTTTGGCAGTGGTTTTCTAGCCTTACGGAAAGTCCTAAAAATGCCCGTTTCTGATTTAAGTGGAAGGGTACGTCAGGCTCGGTATCATTTTACCCTGCCGCTGTTTTGTCTAGGGTGGTAAAAAGAATGCTTGTAACTCTTTCCTGTTTGTTCATGCCTTGGTAGGGAGATCTCTGAAGGGGGCTTGTCTGTGGAGCTATACACAGTATTCCATCCATGGTAAGCTCACTGTGTGGATGCAGAAATGCTTTACTCGCCCACTTGGAAGTACCCTGCTACAAGTGTCGGTTTAAAATAATTGCCAACACCTCAGATGGACTTGGAACGAATAAACACTTTTGGCTGGATTGCCCTGCTACTGTTCGTTATTAAAGGAAGTAATGATGGTATGCACAGGGAGTAGCTTTGTGTCTAAAATTAGCTCATTTTGATTATAGTGCTAAAGTTGCTAATTAAATGCTACGTCTTTTTGTCCTGAAAGCTTACAGTTCCTTAAACATTTTCGTTGTAGGTTCTTCATGAATTCGGATACATGTTCCTATAACAGAAATCTTACTTGACTAGCCACAATTTGCAAGCTTTGTGGAAACTTTCTGCTACTTTTATGACCTGTTTATTTTTCAAGTAACTGAGTACAGATCTTTATCACATAAATTCTTAGTATAAAGTAGCTCTGAGTATTCTGAGGTTCCCTCGAGCCTATTGGAGCTTACTTGCATCTTTTGTCAACTCCAGAGATCATGGGTCCATTGTGGTAACAAGCTGGGTAAAATTGCTGAGGCTCAGGAACAAGGAAGTCATCCAGAAGCTGCTGCTCCTCCTTGTCAGTTCTCTGAAGTACCACCTTCACTGTCGGAAAATCCTGTACTTCATTCCTCCTTTGCCATCGCCTCTAGTTTGGAGGGGCTAGGAGCCCTTGTAGCCTTGGAGAAAGACTTAACCTCCTCTTGCTGGAGGCTCGTAAACCTTTACCTGCCCCTGTGGTGATCAGGTAGGAAAGCTGTGAGCAAGGGGATCGGCATTAGCAGCAGCTTGGTCCATGCTGAGGCGCTCTGTATAGTTCCTCCCATTCCTGGGAGCAGCAGGGTGGTCATGAGGGATGCCTCCCTGCTCTGCTGGAGTGGGTGTTACTTTACAGCCTTGCAAAGAGCTGGGACAGTTTGGTCAGGTTGGCTACCAACTAGATGCATCTGAATCCTTGGCTCTCTCTGGTAGGTGGGCTGCAGGTTCCTTATCACAAGTCTAATGAATGCAATTTATACAAAAGATAGAGGAGTGGGATTTTTTTTTTTTTTCCTGTAAAGTGGGAATAAGTTCTTAATACATAGCTTTGAAACTTTCTGTGTGGTGTTTATTTTTTCCAGTAAAAGCTTACTCATTTGCAACAACACTTTTGAAATGAGAAGTACATACCCTGAAACTAAACTTGGTCGTGAAGCTATACACTAGTAAACCTCTGCTTGTTACTTTTTCTGTAGTGTGATCAGATAGTTGACTGATCATCTTAATGTAATCTCTAGCTTTGTGCCTTTACGTGGCTTGTTTAAATAAGTGTGCATCTGTCTGAAATGCCCTTAAAACTCCTTTTTCCCTTGTTGCAAACATTTTTGAGTCCATCCAAACTTTCTGGAGAGAAGAAAAATAAGATTGAAGTTAGTTGCAACAGTGCACGTACTATGTCAATGTCTCTGTTGTTGTTTCAGGAGCTGTTGGACAAATATTTAATAGCTAATGCAACTAATCCAGAGAGCAAGGTATTTTACCTGAAGATGAAGGGAGACTACTTCCGATACCTTGCTGAAGTTGCCTGTGGTGATGACAGAAAACGTAAGTACCTGATGGTGTTTGGATCTTCAGTAGCTAATGAACTTCAGGTTTGGGCCACGGGTGAAGGAACAGTAACTGAAGCGCCCATGCCGGTATCTCACTCTGAATTCACACGAGTTAGCCGAGTAGCAACAACTGCGTCTCAGTTGGAACTCCCCAGTGTTCATACAGATGGGGACTCAAATTCCGAACAGACCTTAAGCATAGTATGCCAGGGAATTGTAGCTGGTATTCCTGTCATCTACCCTAAACTTCTGGATAGCTGTTCCATAATGCTTATTCAGAGCTTCTGGAAAACAATTTAGGTGAAGGTCTGTTAAAATATTTAATGTTGATTGTATTTATTCACTGAAACGAAGTTGGTGACAGAGAGTAAACAGAACCGATAGAGAAACTGATAAGAGTCCTGGTGATCTATTAAGTTTTATCCATTTCAGTGTGAAAAAGACTTCATTATAGTCACAATGAAGTTTATAAGTACATTTATTATGAATTAAGTTGATAAGCAACAAAATTCCAAGATGAGTAACAATATCCAGAGTAGCTGCACTCTGAAATGGTTGATGTTTGTGGGATAAATACTGTTCCTGTCATTTTAGTTTGCCCTTTTGGATCCAGCAGAAAAGGCCTGGAAAACTTCACAGCTGGCACTGCCACTTGATACTGGGTATCCTGAGAATGTAGAACGTTCCTAGAAGTTAGAACATGTGCATAGGTGGTTTTAAGTACCTCAGGAAGCTCTTCTGGGGTGGATTTTAACTGTCTATTCAGAGGATGTGTTGAATTAAGCATTAAAACTGTCTTGCAAGGTGCCCAGAAACTGCTGTGATGTTAGAGGAGGTTGGTATGGTGTAAGCTAGTGATACATTTCTACGTAACAAACTAAAATTAGTCCTGGAGTGATGCCGTGACACAGAAAGGAGATGGACTGTTGGAACAGGCAGAGCACTGCAGTGACTTTCCCTTTGCGTTGGGCATGGCAGGCATCTGACAGCGTTGGCTAGTTTAAACCAATTGAATTGCAAAGTGGGAGGACAGAGCTGATTGTCACTTGAATAAAGGCTTTGTTAGTCTCCTTATATTGTAAGAGCATTTAAATTGAAAGATGAACATATACAAAATGGAGTAAAGGTCTTTGTATTAATGAGCTGCATTCAGAAATTCTTAACCCTTCACCTGATTCAAATGACAACGGCAGGTCCAAGGGTAGCAGAGACAACTTTTCTTTGGCTTTCACAAAGATAATCTGATTAATATTTTGTCTCAGGCAAGTTACAAATCTGTGGGCTTGTCTGAGCAGAGAAATACCAGTTTGTCTTGGCTAAAAAGACTGCGTTTAAAGAGATAGGCAGATATGCATGCTGATAGGGTGCTCACTGGGGAAGAGGGGCCCGACCGATATTAGCAGATCTTGTTTTGCTGGGGAATTACAGCTTCTGCATATCACCGTGCATACATACATTTTGTGCTTGACTTCTCGCAGACTTCTAGGAGTTCTACTTGAAACTTTTCTGATGTTTCCACCTCTGAGCATCTGTTTGTTTTCTCAGATTCAGCTATATTTTATGTACTTAGAAGTGAGTTTATTTCCTGCACTTTACAGGGGGTTTTTTTGCCTTCTTCTCAAGAAATTAATAGTCCGTTAGAACTCATTGCAGCGTGAATACTGAAAAACCCAAGTCTGTGTTGTGACTCTTGAATACTTAACAGATTTTACTTACAAAACTACTGTTTTCCATCACTTTCTAGAGCAGTTATGATGTTAGCTCCTTCAGAGAGCTGTATTTTGATTTCTGACAAGGGCATTTTCCTTCAATCTTCTTCCATTCTGCAGGTGTGTTCAGGGTGCCTGTTTGTCCCATCAGTTGTCTATCAGAAGAGAATCTGGAGTAGACTTTATGTAGCACTTTTAAAGTACCACTCTAGCCCTGTAATCTCTCTTCTCTGTGGTATTTCTCCCAGTTATTTTGGGCATGACCTTGGGGTTTTTATCCTGACCTGTGTACATCCAGGTTTTGTAGGCAGACTTTCAGTTTTTCAGGAACATGCAGCACATGCTTTCCAGATTTCCTCCAGAAGAAGTAGGGCCATACAGACAGTAGCCACCTTTACTCTGCACACCAGACTCACACAAGGATGTCCATCCTGTGCAGGGAATGAAGCAGGAGTCCTGCAGATTAAGTGATGCACAACTTTTTATTGTTGGGGGGAGGTATTGTTTTGTTGTTTCGTTGTGGGGTTTTTGTGTTTGGTTGGTTGTTTTTTTGGTGTTTTGTTGTTGTTGTTGTTGTTGTTGTTGTTGTTGTTTTATATGTGTGTGTATTTTGTTGGTTTGTTCTTTTGGGGGGGTGTTTGGTTGTTTGTTTTGGGGTTTTTTTGTAAAAAAATTACAAAAAGGCAATTGAAGTGATATAGTCATCTCGGATGTTTTTATTTACTAACTTCTGTGTGTTTAGCTGTCTCTCTTAATACCTTTGCTCTGTGGTAGCTTAATTTGCTCCCTGTGTTTTGTCAGTGTGGCAGCTGTACTTAAAATGGGTTTAAAACCATTACCTTGATGAAAGTGCAGTGTTTTGCTAAGGGTGGGCTTAAATGGAGGGCTGTTCAGTCTCCTACTAACGGAGAAGTTTAGATAGTCACATCTTAAAAACAAAAGCCCCAAAAGCCCTTTGTGTTTCTCATTCTTTTAACAGAAACAATAGAAAACTCACAGGGAGCTTATCAGGAGGCATTTGACATCAGCAAGAAGGAGATGCAGCCAACACATCCGATTCGCTTGGGTCTAGCTCTTAACTTCTCTGTATTTTATTATGAGATTCTCAACAATCCTGAGCTTGCCTGCACACTGGCAAAGACAGTAAGTTACTTTTTTTTTTTTTCTTCTGTATGCCTGCAGGCACAGTAGAAGAGAGTTTGTGCTTAAAATAATATGAGCGATTATTTCCTAGAGTTTAGGCAGGAAATGATCTTATTTAATGTATCTGGTTTCCAAGCTCATATTGTTAGTGGGATTAAAGGGGTATAAGCAGGCTGTTATTTACAATGTGACTTTATTTTTCTGCAACATGGCAAGCTTTTACTATGCCTTTATTATGCTTCTGTTTCAAATAGAGCAATGCGGGTCATTGACTTCTTGGGTTCTTGGTTTTTGGTTTGCTTTTTAAGCTACCTTTAGTGATGGGTTTAGTTTCCGGCTGTTTAATGATCAGGTGATGGAAAGACTAATGATGTTTTAATTACTGTAGGCATTTGATGAGGCAATTGCAGAACTTGATACACTGAACGAAGACTCATACAAAGACAGTACTCTCATCATGCAGTTGCTTAGAGACAACCTAACAGTAAGTTGCTTTTTAATGTGCTCTCTGGTTCTGTAACCATGCATTTGCTTAGACTGAATTTGTGATGAAACAAACCCCTTATTTCACTCTCACGCAAAACATAGCACTGATTCAGGCTACTGACCCTACTTTACCTTTCCATAACTTAATTTGAATGTAGTGTAAGTTGATGTCAGCAACTTCATGCTCTGTAATCTAGCATAACGGCTTGGATGGCTCCTGTGCTTCACCGGTTGCTGGCCTTTTCAGTGGAGCAGGAGAAGATGCATTCAGCTAACTTAACATACAAGATAGGACAGGGAGTCAAAAAATAGTAGCCTGTCATCTGTCAGGGATTCTTCCTCAATCTTTTTGATGACTACCTGAGAAACAAAATGTCTTTCCTGTTGTACATCCTTGCTCTGTTCATTTTCATGGTTTTCACTGAAAAGGAAAGGCACAGAATTTCAGTGTATTAAGAATAAAATCAGTTGATGTTTGAGTGTGTATTACACTCATTAACCGTTGCAGAAATGTCCTAATGGAACCACTAGGTTCTATTCAGTTTGTAACCAAGACAGTTTTTTAGGGACTGCCCTCCCTGGATACGCACTCCATTTAACCTTACAGCACCATTTATTCTTTTGCAATACTCCCTCGGTAGAAATGTCTTTTATTAGCACTATAAAACGGTTAGCTTCGATAACCAAAACGGTAATCTTCACTTTGAGGGTTCAGACCGCTGCTTTTGAAATCATGTTACTCATGAAGCTACCATCCAGACTTGCTGAAGGGTGAGGGATGGATGCCGTAGCTCACTACCGAGCACAACAGTCTGGAGCTGTTCAGAACACTGTCTGCTCAGCCTCTCATAGCCAGCTGGGCCCTGTGCTTAGGGAGCTATCTCCAGTTACCACTCCCTCAGCAAGTACGGGAGCCAGGGTTGTACAGCTCCCATGCACTGGTACTTTGTAGATGTCCTTAAGTCTAATTGATTATCATTTCTGTACAGTCAGTCATTGTCCTCTTGGAAATAGAGCTATGCTTCTGAAAGCTGACGCTTTTTCTTTTCTTTCTAGTTATGGACATCAGACAGTGCAGGAGAAGAATGTGATGCTGCAGAAGGTGCAGAAAACTAAACCGCACGTGGGGCGTCATCCTCCCTTTCCTTCTCAAGAAACCTTTTTACACGTCTCCATTCCTTATAGCTCCACTTGGATTTCCTATAGCAAAGAAAACCCATCCATGTGTATGGAAATCAATTTATAGTCTTTTCACACTGCAGCTTTGGGAAAACTCCATTCCTTGATTTGTGTTTGTCCTGGCCTTCCTGGTGTGCGGTTACTGCTGTAGAAAAGTATTAATAGCTTCATTTCATATAAACATAAGTAACTTCCAAACACTTATGTAGCAGACTAAAGTGTACCTGGTATTTAAAAACAAATCTGAACCAGTTCCTGCCAGTCGACTGTGTTTTGTATTACAGTAAGATATGAAAGTGTAGTTAATTGCAACTAAAGAGTGTTCCACATAGCTTTTAATTCTCCACATTCCCTTCTTATTCTGCAGGGTTTCCTTTCCGTAATTGACTTTCACATGCTACTGTGTATTCTTTTCAGTAAGAATATGGAAGTATTGGGCCACATCAAGTTGAGCATTTCTAGTTTGGAAAATGACAAATTGAGTTGCTTCCTGGAACGTAATACAGAAGCTTGTTCAAAAACAGGGGCTTCTCTTAATCTTCAGTTGCTGCTGTTTAAGTTGATACCCCTTCCCAATAAAAGTTCACTTACACTCCTGCCTTTGTAGTTCTGGTATTCACTTTACTATGTATTAGAAGCAGCATGTTACTGCCAGGGTACCGGCAGTGCTTTTTGGCAGACTAAAGTGCATGTCATTTCTTAATACACTGGAATGGGAAAACCAATTGAAGTTCACATGTCCAAGTATAAAATTTAGTACTTTTCCATGCAGGTTTGTGCACATGTGAGAAGGTGTCAAGTTTGTCCAGTGATTGTTATTTAGAGAGTTTGGACCACTATTGTGTGTTGCTAATCATTGATTGTAGTCCCAAAAAAGCCTTGTGAAAATGTTATGCCCTCTGTAACAGCAAAGTAACATTAAATAAAATTACATTTTATAAACCACTCACTGTTGACTTGTAACCATTCCATGTAATCGCTTAAGGGCTAAACGTAAATGTAACCATCTTGTGCTAGAAGTGTCTTTCTCAAATTTAGTACGTACTTTAAAAAAATGTGCTCTTAAATGAATTCATTTTATGAAAATATCCTGGATAACTTTTCATAGTTAACCTGACATGTGGACTTGCTAATAACTAAATCTACTCAAGCTGATGGCTTCCCCTGATTAACGACCTTAGAAAAAATAGCCAATTTCTTGATATTCCTCCATGGCTTGCAAATCTTCTCATCTAAAGTAAGCTGCTTTTTTTTTGGGGGGGGGGTAATCTCTTGAAATTTTCTGATCTGTCTCCTGCTGTGGGTTTTTTTCACTGATGGTCATCATTATTACAGTATTCTAGCTACACTTTAGTAATGCAGAGGAATTTGTCCTGCTCTAGAACATTAGTTTGTGTACTGCTGCATCATAATCTGCTTTTTGTTGTTCTTAGACTGCTTTTAGTATTACTGCTTCCCTCAATTTTTGGAGCTTTTAGTAATAGTACATTGCTCTGCCTTTTTTTTTTTTTTTTTTTTTTTAATATATATTTTATCC
>JAAGNO010012744.1:11227-26103 GCA_033439905.1 Ceryle rudis | reverse complement strand
CAGGCTACACAAGGCTCTGTCCAACCTGGCCTTGAACACCTCCAGGGGGAGGGCAGCAACGACATCTCTGGGCAATTTAGTCCAAAGTGTTGACGTCGTCATACTGAAGAGTTTTTTCCTAACCTCTACCTCTCAGTTTCCCATGTTGGTGGGTTTTTGAAAATATTTAACTCCAATTAGTGTCCTGTCCAATTAGACAGGATATGACATTACAAAAAAGGCCATATTAGTCCTTGCAGGCTTCTGATGGTACATCTTCCACGTTCCATGTTTTCATTCATTTTCTGAGTGTGCACAATGAGTGTTCCTACAATAAAACTGTTCAGATTATGTGCTTCAATTGACATGCATTGCTTTTTTTTTTTTTTTTTTAATGTATTGATTCCATTTTCTTCATGCAGTCACTTTGAATTGCTGTCAAAGTATTGTGTGGCAGGATTCTACATAAACTCATATGCTTCTTAATCGGTGTTACGGTTTCATAATTTCTTCCCCTCCCCCATACATTTTGTATTGATCCTTTATTTGCTTCATAAAGGTTTTTTAGCTCCTAAGTGTGTTCATTCTCTAGGGAACGTGTTTCAGTACTGACATCGTAACTGTCAGCTTTGTCTGCTCATTTAAGAGTTCACTTTCCTTGCTGTCTTCTGAAGCACCATCTCTAGGCGTGCGTTACATTGTCGGCTAATGCTGTTTTCTTCCTTCCTTTTGCAGATTGTCGAGAGAGTTGTCGGTTCCTTACAGGAACAGTGTCCGGGCCTCGTATCTAGATTATAGCTTCATCTAGTAAATGCTCTTCTAATGTCTGTCAAGCTGGGAAAATTCCAGCTCTCTCTTGTTCATTGCATCTAAATTTTGCATGCAGAAAATGAGTCATGAAACTGCACCATCAATTCTTGGACTTTAATAAAAATGAATGCAGAGTCATCAAGGGAATGAAAGGTGATGGGGAATAGGAGGATGGTACAAAAAGGGGATAGACTGTAATTCCCAGGTAAATTCCATCATTAGTACAACACTGGGTGCAATTAGGCACATTTGGGTGGTATTAACATGTCCAGTTCCAGAAGATAATTTGCACTTGTGTGCTGCCCCACCTCACCTAAGGGGACCTGCTGCCCAGCTTAGGAAGCACTGGGCAGACTAACGCCTCGGATCCCAAACCATGCTTGCGCTACGCAAGCCAAACACACAACTGCCGCTACAATCGGAGACACCGTAGTAAAGCATTCCATTAAGGATGGGAGTAGGGTCAGACACAGTAAATCGTGTGGGTCAGCGTTACTGTCAAGTTCCACAATGTGTTTTTACACAGTAGTGCATTAATTGCTTCAATTTCTTAATATTTTCAGATCATTAAGAAAAAAAGTGAGTTGTCACTTTTCTGCCACATGGGCGATGGTAGTAGAGATGGTACTTCACCCTAATCCACTTTCTTTGGGGGTATCCATGTTATAAGTCAATTTGGCAGGAAAACACGGAGTTTTGGAGATAATTTCTCAGGATCTTTGTCGAAATGAGTAATGTCAACAAACACACCGGTTTCCCCTAGGTCTAGCTGCAGTATTCTCAGTGTGGTAGGCACAAGACAAATCATTCTATGATTCTGTAAAACAGAGCACTTGCTACTTCGCACCTGACTTTCTTTTGTACAGTACAAAGCAGTGTAGGGAGACAGTAAGTTTGGGTTTATGAGGTGGTTTTTTGTGGGCTTCTTTGTTCATTTGTTTTAAAAGTTTTAGAGACAAAACACAAAAAAGCCAGTAGCAATGTTGATTTGGGTAACAGGAATTTACATGAGCATATAAAATATACTAATGTTTTAAATGTTAGTATGGTTTTCAAAGTAATAATGTCCTAAATACATCCGAGAAGTGTTCTGATGCCACCTAAAATTATCTTGTTATCAAACCAAGAGGGTAAATTGGGCAATAGCTCATTATATATAGGAAAAGGACAACCTGGGAAATTTTATTCCCAACATCACTGGAAGATTGCAAACTTGAGATCCCAACTCTACAACTGAAATCCCCCGAGCTCTGTAACCAGAACTAACTGCCCTCTTTTGTGTGAGTGTTGTTAGATGACATGACTGCTGAGAACTTCAGCAATTACAGCTTGGCCAGCTTTCAGATGAATAAAATGCCAGTGTGGGAAGGGTGAAATGTTAGTACCAGCTTTGGCTTCCTGCCATGATATTTTCCACTACGCTGCAAAGACTCCCAACTTGCTAGAAGAGGAGTGCCTTTGTCATCTTCTGCCACTGTCCTGTAATCAATAAACAGACACACGTAATAAAATGTAGCCTCAAACTATGCGATCAAGTATTTTAAAACTTATTTCTGTATAAGCAAACTTGTTTAAGGAAAGTTTGTCTGTAGTGTAGGATCTGAGTTGACATCAGTGTAGGAATCCCTGAGCTGGGATTCTCTACATGCCTTTAGAAGTGACTCCTAAGCTCTTCTATGGGAAATGATACTTTGGGTTGTCCAGTCTCCACGTAGTGAATCCTCGTTCCTGTTGTTATGGTCATCACAACTGCAAAATCCTTCTACTTCTGGAAACAAAAGGACAGTTTGTAAAACGTGTTTGGGGAGAGCAGGATGAAAGCTTTTTAGGCCTTGGCTTCAAAAGAGGTGTGGCTGCTGATACTGTCTGAGCAGATACGGGGTTATTTCAGATTTGTTGTAAATCTGTTGGAGACCATAAGAGGGGCTTGTTACAGCCCTGTAAGAGGGAGGAAAAGGAGGGGGAGAAGAGATGCTTGTTTCTATGCTCTAAACTAGTTAAACTGCACTCTCCAAGGACAATTCCTGATGCGTTACAGCCAGGGAGCGATAAAGGTTTGGTCTCGGCAGCGACAGCAATAACAAAGCTGTACATTGTAACAGTCTTCATGTAACTCGGTCTTCCAAAGAGATTTTATGTGTGTATTAGAGATACTAGAGCCTCTGTAGTGCAGGATGCATGAATCAGCCCAGCAAAATTTAGATTAGAAAATACTGATGTTTCTACTCACGGAATAAATCATGCCAGTGTGAACTGGGAGGCAACAGAATGCTTTGGGGCTATTTTATAAAATGGCAGAATGGAGGTTTTGCTGCTCTCGCATCCCTTCTGAAAAATCTGGACTGCCATACGAAGCTGCTTTTGCTCTGTTAGTGTAATTTCCATTGGTTTCAATACCAAGGATGTTTAAATTCCACTTAGAGAGCTAATTTGGAATAAATGGTCCGAACAAAACCTTGCTATCTGATTTCTGTAGTTGATGAACTTCATTCATCGCTTAATTCCCCTTTAATGCTGGAATTTATCAGTTTAAATACAGGACCTTGAGAAGATGACTCAGTTTTCACAGATGAGGTCATCAGTAGGGTTTTACACAAACACTTAGCATTAGTTTTAGAGATACACAGGCAAAATATATTTTTATTCTGAGGCTTCAAAGTGTACATGTATTTATGAATATGCAGCCATGCCAAAAGGCATTCAATAAATTTCAGTGCCCAGTAGATACTGTGTCAAGTGGAAACCGTTACTCTCATGCCAGTTAGTTGCTGTTGATTGTTGATGATTTTATCAGAGGAGGAACAGGAGGAACTTCTCAAAGAGTACGTAAGCGTCACGAGAGAAGTTTGTGTACAGTAGTATTGCAGCTGGAGGCAGTTTAACCGACTCCGTATTTTTGTTATTCCATTTTGTCCCTTCCCCCGGATTTTATCCCACCTGTGACAGTTTCAGTAGTGCTCAGCAGGAGACAGAACGGTGGCTTTTGCTGGGCCCACTCTTTAATTACTTACTGAGTTCAAAATTATTCTGCTGTAAAACTTCTGTTCCTACAAATGTGTTTCCAGTGATCTGGCTACTCTGATCCCCTCCAGCTTGGGCTTGCCCTTCCTTTCCACCCTGCCTTTCTAAGGACCTGGAGTGAGGGCCGGGCATGCTGTATGGTCAGTTGAGATGCTGTTCTTGAAGACACAAATGGTTCTCATCTCTTGCACCTTGAAAATACTTGTAAGAGTATAGGTCCCATAGATCAGAGTAGTATCAAATCAGACTGTAGAGCCCAGAGTAGCACTGAATGCAAACACTACTGTCTCATTATTACCCCCAGTGGAAAGAACCTAAAATACCTTCTCACAACAGTGATTCATGGATGTGCAGAGGCATGAAGGATTCTTCTGTGATCAAGGCTGAAAAGATGTTTATAGCTCTATGTATGTGGTGCTCCATTCTTCTGCAAGCAATGAGACAATACATTTATGTGTTCTTCTGTATCAGGAGTGCACGGCCACCTCCGGTGAGGCTGTAGAATATGGTTCAAAATCAGCAGCTTTGACAAATTAAATATATATATATAGTATATATATATATATAAATCATAATAGAAAGGATTCCTATAGAGAAGAAAGCCTTAAGTGTGCCGACCAAACCAAATAGAGACTTTTGCTTCAAAATGGGACAATGTATGCCATGGTTTATGTACTTAAAATAAGACTTGAGGAGACCCCCTAGATCATCACATCCCACTCAGTCCCATCACAGGCACTACATGGCATGTTTATCAAGCCTTATATTTAGAGTCTTTTTTTCCTTTGGTACTGGGAGCCTGTTCCGGGTCTTCACCCTGCTGATAATTAGAAATCCAAATAAAAAGCTTACCCTTAGCCAGTTTGTACCCACTTCTTTTTGTGTCAGTGCTGCCTGTTGGCTAAAATCCAGTAAGCATTCTGCTGTCAGGAGGTCTGCCCAGAGAGATTTTAGAGTAATAGACCAGAGTGCTCCGGGAACCTTTTACGGTATGCAGGGATGGTGGGAGTTGCAGAGCTTCGACGTGTCTGTAACAGTAACTGGTTTTCAGAGGCAGGTCTTAGGGTCCTGTACATCCTTTTGCTCAAGGCTTTGCTGATTTCAGTGGGGATTCTCTTTCTAGATGGTCTGCAGTAGTTAGATTTGTATTTTGTCAATTATTATTTCAGGGGGGGAATTTTGTTTTGTGTGTGCGCACAGAATCTATATTGTCAAGGGAAAAAACCAGCAGAGGAAGGAGGAATCTATAAATTCACATTCTGGTTGCCTAGTAGAATGATCTTTAACAGCATGGGCGTTGACATTTTAAAGAAATTTTACTTTCTTTTTCTAAATTGCTGCTCTTTATAAAGGTGGCTCACTTGTTACTTCACTGTCATAAAAGAAAAGTTGTTACTTACTGACAGGAAATGTTACTAATCTGTCTGTCTTGATTGATGGGTCAACTGCAAACACTATTTTTGTCCAATTAGAATCAGAGGAGAAAGGGGTGGGTCATTCTTGCAAAAGTGCTTTGGGTTTTAAAAGATGCTCAAGCCCTCCAAGTGTAACATATCTTTTTTTTTTTTTTTTTTCAGGAAGATACAAATATGAGATGGATATCAGCCTCCTGGAACTTCATACTTTATTCCTTGACTCTATAAATTTCACTTGTCAAGACAACTAGGCAGGCCTCATGACTAGAATTAAATGGCACAGTAGGAAACATAACGGGAAAGAAAACAAGTTCACAGTGGATTTGTAATACTGGAATGTTTTTTGGTTTTCCCTAACTGTATCAAATTGTTAACACCCACAAGAGCACTGTAATTTAACATGTTTTTCTGTTAGTAATAACATCTTTCCTCAGAAACCTGTTAGTTCAAGAAAACCAATGAAAGTTGTCATGTTGGAATAGATGTAATAATTTTTATTAGAGTAAATCTTCACAGCCTTGCTGTGGAGAGCATTACATACACAAGCATCCAGAATATTCTCCTTTCATGACTGATGACTTTTTGCCAAACTTTGGTAACTAGTCAAGTGCTTCAATAACTTTTCAGAGAAGTTCTAGAGAAGAAATTACTAATTTTGTCATGAAGAGCTTGTTTCTGAACTGCTGGGTTTCTGCTGAAAGTCTTTAAATCCTCTCCAGTGAAAATGTTGCTGCAGGTTGCAGTGCTAACAAAATTGTCCAGTGAAGGATGATGGTCTAAAAATGTCACTGCAGGAGTTGATGTAGATAAGCATGTGAAGGCAGAGAATTTGGTGGCAAAAGGAAATGCTACAGCAAAGCTGAGCAGAGTCTGGAGAATCCCTGCCTAACTTAGGAAAGTGAACCCTTAAACCAAACCACAAGGTGGTACCTCCTGGTAACACCAAGTGAACAGGTCCTTTAGGAAAGGAGAACAACACATAGGGAAATATCTGGACTGCCGCATTCTAATTCAAACCACTGGACTTACTTGATGAGCGTGGTGATGTAGTCAAGGGGTAAAAAATGGGGGTGATTCTCATTTGCAGGCAGCATGGAAGTTTGTAACGCTAAAGTTGCCAATAAGAAAGTAAATTGCCATTCTCTTACATATAAGTTCCATCACTGTTTTTCCATTTGTGTTTGTTCTTTTTTTTTTCTTAATAAACCAGTCTAGCACCGTACATCTGAGTGCCTGCACATTGAGATGTTTTGCTGAAGGATGGAGAGCCAAGCGCTTAGAATAATTTTTCAAGGCACCCTGGAATACTGCTAGTGCTGAGTCTCCTGATGAGAGTCTGCTCAGGGCATCATGAGTACTGACTGCTTCCTAAACCACTTACTGCACTAGCTGTTAAATTCTTTAGCAGGAAACCTATTGTTTAATTTGTAGAATTGAGTCATAGAAACTATTTCCTGTCTGAATGAAAACAGTGTCCCTATTATCCCACATATTGCACAATTTTTCTATTTTGATTAAGAATCAAATTCTGAGATTTGTTTTCTTTTCTTTGAAATAGATTTAAAATTGTTAGCCCTGAGTCTCTCATTAAGCAATTTTGTCCAAAGAAGAAGTCCTCAAAAGCTCTGGTAGTCACAGCCAAATGGGACTCTGAATTGCAATTCCATCTTACAAAAGACAGTTGGAAAGATAACTGTGTGGGAAGTGATACACTGCAGGGAACAGTCGTGCCCTGGCAGTGAGGATGGACCAGATGACCTAATTTTTCTTTTCCATTAGAGCTGCCTCTGATTCCCCAGCTAGTCATGCAAGCACATGGCTGACAATAAGGATAAAAAAAAAAATATGGAAAGCATATCTCCCAGTGTAACAAAGCAAGCCTGCTATTCTTGATTCCATCACCTTGCAAGCACTGAGTAATTGAATGCCATATAGTCTTATATATTTAGCTCGCCTTTTAGATGAAACCTTCAGAACTGACTTGCCATCTGCTCTGCCTGGAATTCAGAACTGTTTTCTCAGCTGCATGAGACATCTGCTTGATGCAGCTGATGGGTGAAAATAAACAAGATTTGAGAAGAACAGCTCAAAGAAGTTGCAGGGGTAATACACTCTATGCCACATTTTAATAATATCCCACACAGTGCATCCACAACAAGATTTTGGAAGTGCTGACTACTTCTACACTACCAGCCTTGTACAGAACTGACACGGGCTTGTGGTGCCAACTCACACCAAGGTGTGAAATCACTGCCTCCATAGTTGGTTAAACTGGTGCTAAGGTGGCTTTTGCTGTTGCTCATAAATTGACCTGGCTGTCATGATCCAAAGGACGGGGTTAATTATTTAGTTTTTAGGTTTTTGGCAAGTAACGTTTTCCCTGACCAAGGAAGATTTGCCAGATCTTCCTTTCCCATCACTTCTTCAGTCAGCTTCTTACTGACTGACTGCTCTCCCTCAGCCAGAAAGCCTGTGGTCTTGCAGTGTCAGATCTTATCTGGGATATTAAGAATACTGGAATCAGTGTTTTTGTCATTAGATGTGTCTTTGAAATATATGTTATTAATGTATCCTCGTGCTGCAGAGTTTGTACATTTTATTCCCACCTCATGTATCCCATCTGTATCATTCTCCATTAATATTATTCATGGAATACCTACAGACAAAATCACCTACCAAAGGCCAAAGAATCCTCAATGTTGCATTGAGAATGGATTACAAGAATGCACTTAGGAAGACTTGCATCTAGGTGAAGAAAGGTGAGGGTGTACAAAATAAAGAACTTTAAGAAGCAGAATACACTGATCAATAAAACACCTTTGTCGCTGTTTTGATGAAAAACTACACAATACCACCTCATCACCTGAAAGAAGATGGTTACCCTTGAGATTCCTCACACTCTGGTCTGCAAATAGCAGATGGATGCTGATCAGGCCAACTGAGACCCAGCCTTTCAGATCCATTTTGGAAGAACTGTTGTAAGTTTTACTTCCTTCTCTGTTAGGGAGAGTGGAGTAGAGTGCTTCTTGCTGAACTTTATATACTTTCAGAATCATTTCAGCTGGAAGAGACCTTCAAGACAATCAAGTCCAACCTTATTCCTAACCCTATCAAAACCACTAAGCCATGTCCCTACGCACAACATCCACCCAGCTCTTAAACACCTCCAAAGATGGTGACTCCACCACCTCCCTGGGCAGGCTATTCCAATGCCTGACAACCCTTTCAGTAAAGAAATTCTTCTTAATATTCAGCCTGAACCTCCCCTGGTTCAACTCCAGGCCATTTCCTCTTGTCCTAATGCTACTTTCTACTTCCACAGAAACTTAGGGTCTCTACACTGCCCAGTGTAGCATCCTGACCTCTTCTTGTGCTTGGTTTGTTGGTTTGGTTTGTTTTTTTTTAAGCAGTTGTGGCTTTCAGTCATTTTTTTGGTATGTATTTCATGTTGCAGGATGTCAAAAACCTGATTTGTAGCCCAGATTTACGGACTAAATGTTTTGTGGAGCCTTCTGAAGTAGATGTCTATTACAGGCTTACTTGGATGTAAAAGGTTGGACCAGACCTGTGTTCCTTTGGCACTGGTAATCACCTCTTTTCTCCTCCTGTAGGTGAGAGGAAGAGCTCTCTCCACCACGCCACCTGTGGAGACAAAGACAACATAGAGGGGTGCCAATTGTTTTCCGTGCTCTGCATACCTGTTCCTAAAGAATTTTCCTGTTCAGAGTAATCCCAATTTCTAAAACAACATGAAAAAAAATCTTCAAGCTTTTAAGAAATACAAATAAATAAATGTGGATTTAAAAAATATTATTGCTTAATAATAAAAATACTCTGAAAATGAAGGAAGTTTAACATTTAGAAATGAAGAATGTCTGACCACTGAGGGCCCGCTGTGGAAGAAATTACCAAAAATTCAAAATCTTACATTTAACAGCATATTTCCTGTCTGTTGCTACTTGTTTTTTTCCCTTGACTTGTGAATTTTTTCCATGTTTTCCTTTTCCAAATGGAATAAAGAGATTGAAACTACAACAGAGACCTACCTCATTGAGACAGAAGTAACTAGCACATGTAGTCTGATATATTTTTCCTTGTTTTTCTTCCTTGTCACTCAGCTTTCACCTTCACTTGCATCCACCCACTCCTAAAACTCATGTTTGCTATTAGTAATTTGTTCGTTTGTTTTCTTATTTCAAAGATCCTTGGCTCAAAAACACTTCATATTGCTTTTGAACAATGTTGCAGGATGAAATGTATCAGTCTGAGCCTTAAAAATCACAGCAGCCCAAAGGCTATGCTGATTTATACTTGCTGCCAGTGGTGTCCGAGAACCATTTCATTAAACGGGAATTGCTTAGGTACAAAGTGACAGTGCCAGCCTGTCCTCCTGGGCTATGCCTCCTAAGCTGTCAACCAGTTCTTGCACTGGATACATGCTTTGGAGGATCCATCTGAGGTCATAGTTATGTGGTCAGTTTAGTCCAACATAATCCATACTGCTTCTGTAACCTTCTGCTGTTTTACCTGTGCTTGTCCCTAGGGCATCCCTTAGGCTGGCATCAGGCAGCCTGAATGCAAAACTGAGTACGGAGGGACACTTCCCTAACCCAGTGCTGACCCACACACAGCCTGGTTCTGCAACAGAAGAAATTCATGGGAAGAGAGACCAGGAGGACTACCTCTCCCCAGGGCAATGCAAATTATCTTGGACTGATGTGATTATGTAACAAAAACCTGAGTACAAGGACTTCTAGAACGCCCCTATTTGTCAGACTCCAGGCAGGTTTATTTGTCTGGTTTGCACTGGATTCTGAGTTCGGTCTTGAAATATTTACTGTTGGCTTAAAGTATGCGATACCAGATTTGTACTCCTTAGGGCTGCATGATAAAAGTCTCTTTAGGAGTAATACTTTCCAGTACTGAGAGCTGCCAAGACTCAAAAGTAAACTGCACAAAAAGAATAGTTGTACCTAAACCACAAAATTTATGATCCTCCCCAGAGAAAGAAACTTGGTATCCTTAGCAGAACCATCAATCCAAATGACATCCTAGAAGAACATCGGCATGGTAAGCAAACATGTATCTTCCTACAATTTTCGTGTATTCTGTATGATCCAAACTTCTTCTACCTTTGCAGTTGATTTTAGGGATAAAAAAAAAAAAACAAAACCTACCAAAACCAATTTTAACCATCAAAAGACAAACCTTGTTTTCAATCTTCCTAAGCTTTACTGTGTGGGAGGCTGTCTCTCTAGTGTTCCAGAATGAAAAGTCCTTGTACTGATGCCTGTAATCAAGGAAATGGGAGAATATGGGATTAATACAACAAGTGAGATGATCTGATAATTATCCACAGAAAATTAGTTCACTAGAAAAGTTTAACAGATTAAACAATCTAGGGCAAGACTCCCATTAATTTCAGTTGGGAAGCCAAGAGTATTTGGAATCCCCACTTTAAAACTATAACCTAAGAGATGCACCGTATTAATGGGAAGTAGAAAGGCGGGAAAATAGTATCTAGCATACCAACTATTTTCATTATGCTGGTGTGTATACACTGAAATGTGTATTTTTTTATAAATATTATAAATATTTTATACATATGTTTGTATTTATTTATTGCTGAGCTCTGACCATGTCTGCTTGCAGAAGACTGACTCATTTCATTTTGAAAATTAGTTATAATCAGATGGTAACAACTTTTGGTTACTAAGGACCTAGTCTCAACCCGTGACAGTTATTACATATCATCAGCTGCAAGTTTGCAGTCCTCTGAGCCACTCCACTCAGGTCTTTGCATAACTCAGATTTCTGCACACAAATGGGGACAGAAAAGAGTTGTAAATGTTAAAATTTTGCACCAAATACATGGTCATGTTGTCTGGAAATAAATCCTTAAAGATAAACTATTTTCTTGTAGACTTACATAAGAATATCCAGTTAAATAGCTATTCTTTAACTAAATTTAACTTTTCAAATAGCTCATTTTTTTAAGTTCTTATAGGAAATACCAGAGGCTTGCACAGTATAAAAAAAAAAAAAATCTAAAAGCCTAATAGACTCATGCAGTATAAAAACGTGCTCAGGTTTATTTACTATCATATATGCAATATTTTTGCATGGATAGGAGCAACATTGCTAATACGCATTTAGAGATCTTACAAAAACATCTCATATTTGAACCACTGCTCTACACTGCACAAACTGCACGCACATTTATAACATACAGCCATTGATTTATGGTGTTATACTTCACTGATTGTAACTTTCTATAGTTTAGCATCACACCTGCATTGCTCTTAGCATTAGACAACATTGTCAGCCACTAACAGGGCAGATACTTTCAAAAAGCAGCCCAGTTTCACTAATGCTTTGGAGCTTTAAAATCATTAAGGCTGGAAGAGATCTCTAGAAATCACCCGATTCAGCTTTCCTCTCAGAGCAGGTCCAACTTCAAAGTTATAGGTTCCTCAGGACCTTGTCTTTGAAACATACTTAATGCTAAGTAGTCCTAATACCCTACACAGCATTAAAAACATTAACATAGTCAGTTGTTCTCCCTAATCCACTAACAAACGGATACATTAGACTTATCTTGTGTTAAAACCCAGCAACTGTACTTATTTCACCTTACATAAACAGCAATTCAGCTGTTTCAAGATCTTAACTGGTTTTATTTTTATATTATCTTACCTTTATTTTAGCCCCCTTACTGCAAAAGCTGGTAAGTACAATCATGTTAGTATGGTCAGTGGAGGTGTTATCATTCTTGGTGAACTAGAATTGCATTCAGCAGAGCAGGGATTGGTGAATTACACTTTAGACTGCTATGACTTGGATGCTAATAAAAGCCAACAATCTGCATTCTTAAGGGAAAAAGACCTGGATTTGTATCAGCTGTGGTAAATGAGAAAACACATTCAACGGCAAAATACTGAAATTCAGCTGGTTTACTTTTGTTTTAATCACGTTAGTCTTTGTAACAGGTCCTGAAAAGCGATGTTTCTTTAATCTCAGCATTATTGCATCCAAAAAAGTAGCAACACATTCTTGCTTACCCTGGCTCCAGCAATGTTCCTCATCAAAAGACACAGAAGAACTGTCTTACAGACCAAAAGGATGGTTTAATTTCCAGAGGACAGTCTCCTGATCCTACTAATTCCTATTAGGAATTCACTTCTACAGCAAGGTCTCTTTATGTACAGCTGGAAGATGCTGGCATGTACATCTGACCAGTTTGTAATCCTGATGAAGACACCCAACCAGAATGACCACCACTGTAAGAGTCTGGGGCCCTTGTGATGAAAGAATTTATATTGAGAACAACTATGTAAAAAGTGGAGGCCCATGGTATTCCATAACAAGCATTACCACCTGCATCTGATTTTTCTCAGTCTTCTGCCTTTCCAGACAAACCAGGAATTGGAACAAGTGTAGACCTTCATTCTGAATAACTATTTACACCTCTCACTCCTTTTTGTTACCCATATTTGTGAAGAACACAAGTAAGTGAAAAAAACCAAAACAAAACAAATGGCCAACAAAATAAACTATGAATGTATCTAAGTGATCCTTGCAGTTTAATTACAAATACATATAAGGACAGACCATATTCAGCACCATTTAACTGGTCACACTGGAACAGTTTTTGTGAAGCTCAAAGGAAAAGCAGAGGAGAAGGTATCAAGAGGACAACTGCAAGAGAAAAAGCTCTAATGGCACTACAGCTTGATTTTTTTTATCTTCAATTTTTTCTTGGTCACCCTGTTGACCTTCTTATCTTTCACAGACTTTTTTATGGCCTGTTCTGGAGTCCTTCTTTGTCCTGGTTCCATGGGGTCAGCTTTTCCCTGTGTCCCAGAGAAAGCAGGAACAGTTACCCTCTGCTGGTTTCTGACAGCAGAGTAAGTTTCATTCAGCTGAAGCTAGGTCTACAAGTAGCATAAGATCAGAATCAGACATTCTGTGTGTCTTAGAGATATAAACCGTGTCCTTTGAACGGCATTCTTGATGATATTTGTCACACATTTCCTCAGCAACTTCAAAAGAGTTTGAGTCCTTTGATTACAGTGCCATTTACCTACTATCTTAACTAACAGGCATTTGCTCAGAACAGACGTTCACTCAAACACTCCCTTTATTATCTTCTTCGTGAAGTACAAAAATACTTTCATTTACAAACAGCCATATTAACATCCCTGGTTAAATATAAAGCAGTGTTCTTTTGAGACCAAAAGCATGAAATGAGTGATAACTGAGTATGAGTTTCTGTCCTAAATTTGCAGTAAACTCTATGTTTTCTGCTTTAGGGACTTTAGAAACTTCCTGCCTACCAGTTCTTCACCATTCACAGTATGCAGTCACCTGTGAGAAACAGGAGCTCTGAGAATCAATCTCACTTTTCATTAAAGAAAATTCTCTTGCCTCTAAGACAATCACTTAAACCTGTGCTTATTTTCAGTTTATTTCCCAGTTATTTTAAATCGGTGCTTTAGGTCAGCAGGTGTATAATAACTATGAATATTTGGCACTTACATTGCATACTTAATGTATATCAACAGCCACGATCTACCATTGGAAAACCAATTCACAAGCAGAAAGATGAACAGACTTCACCAAAGGTCTCCCCACGGCTGTAGAGGTACCTTGAGTTTCTTACAGGTGAAGAAGTATCTTGGCCAGTAGTCTCCTTACTGTGCACCCTGAGCCACTGGTATGGCCTTTGCAGAACTGTATGAAAACATGTTTTCAAGTAGAAATTTAATAACAGGGTACAACAAGTTTTAAGAGTGGACTACACTCCAGTGGTCCAAACTGTTTGGAATCTGCTGACCTAGTCTGACATTTGTGATTATAGAATCACCAAAGCGCTCCCAGTTGCTCTATGATGGCACATCTTTGCTACCAGTGCAATCTAAGTCACAGCTCAGAATAAAATAGCTCAGTGGCTCTGTTGATCCAGAAGGAAGATCACTTAAGGGTTTTTTTTTACTACAACGCAGAGTATACTTCCGACCAAACCTGTCCAGACTGACAAGAAGAAGGATGAGAGCTTGCACGTGTGCAGCAAGGGAACATGCCTTCTAGTAGCACTCTTCTGAGGCAGAAGTGGCCCTTGGAAGTACAGTTCTCTTTGTCTTCCTGTTGTGTGTCCTGTATCAGATCTGTCTGGTGAGCAAACCACGGAGGAGTGTAAGGTAGGGCTGGGGTGTGGCAATTGTATGAGTCACAGTTCAGCATATGGAACTGAAAGGCCTGCAGTGGAGATAGAAATGAGGCACCATGAAAATGAGAGATCAAAGGCATATAAATACAGAGACATATAAAAATAATGGTTGAAATTGCATCTGAATGGCAGGTGATTCTTGAATCACATGTAGGTCTTAAGCAGTTCAACTGCAGCTCCTGCATCAAAGCTCCATCATAAGGATGGCCACTCTGGGTAATCTGAACCCCAGCTGTTAGAGCCAGCTGGTGCTCCCAAGCCTGACATCAGTAGTTTGCCTGCAAGTCAAAGATGTGCAGGCCCATTTTGCAGTGATGTCACGGTTTAGGGTCAGGGCAGCCCCTCAGACCTATAACAGCTGCTCTCTGTTAACCCCCCTCCCTCCCCAAAGGGGAAGAGAAAGGGAATAAGGGAGAGAGACT
>JAAGNO010012743.1:7034-18261 GCA_033439905.1 Ceryle rudis | reverse complement strand
AAAGAGAAAAAGAGAAAAAGAGAAAAAGAGAAAAAGAGAAAAAGAGAAAAAGAGAAAAAGAGAAAAAGAGAAAAAGAGAAAAAGAAAAGAGAAAAAGAAAAGAGAAAAAGAAAAAGAAAAAAAGAGAAAAAGAGAAAAAGACCAGAACTTTTCAGGTAGAGTGATACTACAAACTAATAAACTATGTGTCTCTACTTACTTCATTTAGTTCTGAACTCTGTCAGTGATATGGGAATATAAAAATCCGTGCCCAGAACTAAAAATTTCTCCTGCCTTTTGTGCCAAGTTCCCCATTTGCTGATGCCTCAAGGCCTTCAGAAAGAGCCCAATACCCGAAAGACATCTGAGTTAAGTAAAACTTTAACGCAATTTTCTACCACTTCATATCTTAGTGAATCATTGAAGTCACATGTATTAAGTCTATTGTGTTTTCTGTCTTTTACATTCTTCTTTACTTAGCCACTGTCTGGTACAATTAAGTTGTAGTTAAATACCCTCAAGACTGATCTTACAAGAGCCAAGCTGCTCTGAGGCTTGAGTCCTGTTGATCCTAGCTCATGTCATGCATAAGGAGAAAGCAGAAGGACAGACAGGAGGATGGATATAGAGAAAAGTCATTGAAAGAGGGGAGAGGGACTGGGCTGGCACTGAGGACAGCAGGGCTGAGGGCAAAGCAGAAATCTTCTGGCTAAAAAATGTCCTTTTCTTCTTCCCCATACAGCCCTGGAGAAGAAGGCAGAGATAGACATACCAGAGCAAGCTTGAGGGGGTTGCATGCACCACCCCGTACCTCCCTGTCCACCCTCTTCCCATGCTACTGGTTTTACACCTTGCACAATCTCATCTGCACAATGGCACAGGCTCCATAACGTGCCTCATCCTGGCTATTTGCAAGGTATAGCGACTGGGATGCCACACAGCTCCTCCTTTTCCCTTGCAGCCCAGGAATGGGACCTGGGTGCCCTCAAGGCAGGTTGAGAGCTTGCCCTGATAGCCTTTCCCACAGGGTGAGTCAGCAGATGCACTGCGGCTTATACCTCCTCACATGACCCTTGCTCACTTGCACCTTCATAGCACAGCACCAGAGAAGGAAATCGAAAGCAAACAGCAGCTTTGGGGGCACAAGTTCAGGGATGAGGGAAATGCCTTCCACGTCACAAGCATGGAAAAGCAAATGCCGTCCTCCCCTTGCAGAAAAACCCACCCTGCCCTTTTGGGCAGCACCATGCACTGAAGGAAATGGTGCAAGGTTTGCAAGGCATGGCAGGAGAGATGCTGGGCAAGTGCCAAGCCTTGCAAGGAGAGGATAGGACTGCACCCGTGTGGTGAGCTGGGCAGGAGTTTCCAGCTGTGCTGCTCCTGTGACCACCCAACCCAGCACTCAAACGTGGAGCAATACACACAGGCTTGCAGCGGAGATATAAATGCTCAAGTGCCTTCCTCCAGCTCAGCTTACCTGGCAGTGACAAGCTGAAGTGTCTGTGTGCTGCCAGGCAGTGGGGGATTTTGGATGCCTCTGGAATTCCCCAGCTCAGAGCAGCTGGGAGAAGAGCTTTCTGGGCTGCCTCATCCTTCTGGTAGGTAGGCTTGCTTTGAAGCTGTGCAGTGATGCTGCCTGTGTCTGTAAAAAGGTGGACCACTTTCCGATTTGGACGTTATGGCCTTCACCTCCCGCTATGAGCTCCACTGCAGCTCCACTCTGTTCACAGAGAGGGTGCCTCCAGCCCAGCCCCGTTCCACCCACAAACTGGGGTTTTGAAGGGGAGTTTATCCCCAGGGTAGGTAGAAGACAAAAACAAATACCAGGCTTGGTCTAGTTGTGTGTGTGTATATATATATAATTTTCCCTACACATACAACCTGTTCCCTTATAGCACAGGGGTTGAGCAGGAGGTATAGTTCATAGGCGATGTGCTCCAGAGACTGCTGCTCTTGATGAAAACTCCACATTTCACCTTTGCCCTCCACACTTTCCCTGCACAGGGGCAGGAAAAAACAGAACACAGCTTCCAGGATACTGAAGCAGGTCCTGTAACACTTGGTAAATGCCTTAATCCTCTTCACACTGAATGAACAGTTCTTAGAGGGTGGCATTTTTCCTCTAGCTCAGATGCACATCTGGATAGCGTTAACACTTGGTCTTTGACTGTGCTTTCCCTGATGACCGTGTCCCTGCGATGCCAGTTCCAGCTGTGAACGAGACAGACTTTGGCATAACAGAAATAAATACCTAGAGGAGTACTAAGGATACCATTTATTTTCAAAATCACTAAAAACCCCAAACAAAACAGTTTATGGCAATACAGATTTACATAACAGAGACAGCAAATTGAAAAATGTACAAGCTATTTCATGTTATTGCACTCACCTTTTTATAATATACAAGGCATATTAAACAGTTTTCATTAAAAGAAGTTTTATTTATATAAATAAAAGTGTAAATATACAATATCATACAATAAGTGTATCAGCATAACACGCAAAACCTACCTAAAGTGGGATCCCCATTACTCACATGATCTAGGCTACTCTTCATCAATATTTCCACTTGTACACTTACATACCCTAAACGCAGAAGCAGGGAACAGTTCCTTCCGATTTTGACAAGAATCACTGCAGAACATTAACTAGGGTGACTTTTAAGTGAGGATCATTAGAAAATATGAATCACTCAACAGTTTCTTAATACTTATCTACCCTCATATTATTTTTTAGCATGAAAATGATATGATGTTGCTCCCTCCCTAATTTAGGCCTAATCTCAGTTTTTTCATACAGATGCAGTGCCCAGAGAAGCTAGAAAGAGCTTCCAGGTACAGAAGGCTGCAGAATATGCAATGGCAGTATCGCACCAGAGCCCACTCTCACATTCAGGTTGTGCACCCTCAGCTGCCCCCAGGCCTGGAAGCACCAAAGCCCTTCACCAGACCTTCTCCATCTAGGAGCAAATTCACCTTATCTGGAATGCCTTCAGCTCCCTGGTGGCAAGTTGTGGACAACATGCATAATTTCATTCTGATTTTCTGGTCTTCCAAAATGCAGCTGCAAATTTCTGGAGAATCATGGCTCTCTTGGAGCTTGGCCACCTCTGCAGCATGGTAGAAAATCACCATAGGGACCAACATGCAAACAGCAAGGCCAAGAATGCTCATGAAGCTGCTGAATACTGATGAACCAATGCAATGCCCTATGCTATTTTGGTGTGACCAGGCTCTCAGAAAAATAACATTTACTTCGCCAGGTGCGTAACCAAAGGTTCAGTACATCTGTTTGGTCTACCCATCGCATTTGTAATAATGCAGACACCTGTATCACATAAATCCTGGGCCTTTAATGGGTAATGTCACCCCAACAGAGATGTCAGAAATGCTACTGTAATTGTATCAACAGTAGTAGCATCAGCAAAGGTGTTTCATCTTCTTTCACCAAAAAAAACCAACCAACCAAAAAAAAAAAAAAAAAAAAAAAAAAAAACAAAAAAAAAAAACCAAAAAAAAAAAAAAAAAAAAAAAAAAAACAAACAAACAAAAAAAAAAAACAAAAACACAAGAGAAAAATAAACAAACAAACCAAAACAAACAAACACACACACAAAAAAAAGTCTTGCCAGCACTTGAATCCTATGGCATCATCATGACAAGATTTATTGTTATTTTGTTTCTAGATCTTCCTGGCTCAACAGTTGAGATATTGATGAAACAAGATGATAGATTTTGAAGAGTTCACAATGTGTCCATGTTGGACTCATACCTGTTTTCTTCCCTGGCTCTTTTCCCGTACTGCTTGTTGGAAGCACAAAACAATTGAAAATTGCAAAGCTCAACATTGCTAATAAACATCTGGTGACTAGCATAGATACTGAGGCTGGGTAAAGATCTGGTGGTCTGTGTTCTTATGGCACCAAGGAATAGTGGGGAATGCAGTGAAGGCTGCTTATTCCGTTCTCGTGTACCACAGCAGGTATCTGCTTCTTGCAGAAGCTACCAAGGAAGTCATCAATGTTTTGTGCCACTGCTAAATGCTGACCACCAGGAACAATGGCTTGACCACAGTCCCACCCCCACACTTTGCACAATAGTATTAGACAAGTTATAAATATTATCCGTATTTCAGATCTAATTTGTGGGACAAGAATTTGACATCAAGTCATAGGGACAGATGGACAGGTCTGTCCACCTTGCCCCTCCCCAGAAGGGATGCCTTTTGGTAAGATTTGTGGCCTTGGCTACATGAGTGTTTTCCCTGGGAGATTACAATTGTGATTACAATCATATTTTAGAGCTATATATATAGTGATTCTAAAGCTTAGTACATTTATCACCAGCTATCTTAAAGAATCTGTATAAGTTGCTAGTGAATTAAATCATACTATTCATGCACCTGACTGGACTGCTTCTTTTGAAGGCAGCCAGATTTACAGCAGACAGGCAGTTTGTGCATCTGGTGTCAGGCCTATAGTCATGGCAATAATTGTCATACCTACTAAAAGGTAAATCCAGCCACCCCTAGCCCCTCTAATCTCTGAGGATCAGCTAGAATGAAAGGGCATTCATGTTTTACCAAATCTGTCTATCACTGCATGCAACACCATGAAATACAGTTTTGGATCCTTTGCTTTTAAAGTATGCAAAACCAACAGGGTTTTTTTTTCTATACTTAGAGGTAAATCACCGTAAATTGCCTGTCTCCAAATTCTTTTTGGTCCTTGTGCTATTTCCTCCATGGCAAGACCCCATCAGAGCCTCCACATTAAGTAATGCTCTGTCTGGATTACTTTGTTGTTTTCTGAACAATGGTCATAGTAGTGGATGTTGGAAAGATAGGGATTTCATTATAGTTAATTTGTTGCTCTTACTTCTATCACCTTCTTTATCATGACAGAAATTAAGGCATATTTGCACCTGCCTTCTCGTCATCAGTGGCTCCAGTTCCCATTAAGAAGTATTGTTTAGTATTATGTACCATCTTTCCCCTATATTAGATGATTTCATGGGGACTACTAATACAGGTGGAAGCAGTGGTTGAAAGTATAATGCTAGCAGTGCTAATCCTACCATTGAATTTGCACAGAAAACAGCTGGCAAAAGACTATTTGGAGCAGCAGTGATGAGTATATCAATCACAGCACAGAGATGTGAACCTGATGATGTATCTTGGGAGGGGAAGCTGTGCAACAGTTGAAACACAACTATGTGTAGAGGCTCTGCTATTGTTTTGCCTGCTTGTCACATGCTAGGGCTAACTGCCACAATCAATTCATACTCCTTTACACAGCCATGGACTGACAAGTCCAACAATAAACTTCACATAAGCATCTTTCATGAACTAGCTGCCCTGCAGCACAGAAAAGCACTGCTGGCCCAAAAATAGTCCAACAGCTCATTAGATAGGCATGCCATCCACTGCACTACCCTGAATAGTCACCACTGCACTACCCTGAATAGGTCTTTATGGCTACCACGTTTAGAAGTGCAGTCAGAGCTGGCCCTGATCCAAGATCCATGGGCCTTGATAGACTTGAAGGCTCTAAAAATAATGCATTTGAAATAATATGCTCAAAGCAAGAATGTGACAGCCCACTGGAGCATATCTTAGCACAGTCTGTCTCTCTTGGTGCCTGAGGAGCAGTAAGTGGGGAATAATTGCATTGATCATTTCTCCTCCCTGATTGTATGAAAAGGATTTTTAAGAGTCTGGGATCAGCTGCAAGTAAAAGCAGTTACAGACCTGACAACCAGTTCCCAAGGTATTACTGCCAACAGACTTGTGTCTGCTCCAGAATACTCCAGGACACAAGGAGTGCAAACGCATTCTCACTGGTTTTTTTTTTGCTATGGTTACTCAGCAGTGATACAAGTCTGCAGACCTGTGGTTGGGCATGGTCTGTGTGCCACTCACCCTGCTTATATTATTCTCCCATCTCATAAAAAAAAGGCACTTTTCAAAATCTTCCCTTGGAACAAAACATTAAAGAAAACAGGGATTTCCTAGCTTATTCTGTAATACTTTCCTATGCCTGCTTTGTGAGTGATTGCCATTCCACATGGGAAAGAGGATCCAGAGTGTCTTGAAAGAAGAGCCTAGAAGCTGTCCTGAAAATCTCAGTGTATCTGCCTTAATCTATGCCACATCTCCAACTCTTACCATGCTTTAGGCTCTAGCATTGTATTCAAAAACCTTCACACTCTTACTCTATTTTCTGCAGTCCGTTGAGAAACCACAGAGAGGGTCTTGCACCTGTGTTACATGGAATTTGTAACTGTTAGTTGTGACACATAGCCTTGTTATGCTAATCTGGCAATGCAATGTAATTCAGAGAAGCATAATTTATATCTGCTTTGGGGCAGGGCATGGGTTACAAGGCATAGTAAAAAAGACTAAAGACAATAGCTCTTGAATATTATTTCCAGCTGTGATACTCTGTGTGACCTTGGAAGATCAGACTCTATAGCTTCCATGCATGTATTTGTTCCTTACAGTGGCTGTAATGCTTTTTAGCTTCTGATCATAGAATCATAGAAATGACTGGGTTGGAAGGGACCTCTAGAGGTCATCCAGTCCAACCCCCCTGCTGAGAGCAGGGACATCCTCAACTAGAGCAGGTTGCTCAGACCTTGAATGTCTCTAGGGATGGGGCCTCAACCACCTCCCTGGACAACCTGTTCCAGTATTCTAATGATGTCAGTATTCGTCCAGTGTGTGTATGTGCATAATGCACATGCACATAATGCAACAGAAATGTCAAACTACAGTGTCATACAAAATAAAACAAGTACAATAACAAGCTAAAACTAACAACACAGGAATATTTACACTGGGAAAACAACAAAAAAAGGATGTTACCTTGCAAAAGTTTTTGAAACTTTCTGTTACACTGCCCTGTTCATGCTCACAGCTTGAATCACCAAGTGTCTGAGAGCTTGGGGAGCTCACTGCTAAAGCAGTGAAGGTGTGCGAACACAGGAGAACATTGTCACTGTCAAGCATTACTTAAAAATGCAAATAGTCACACTAACAAACAGTGGAAACTTGTTACTTGTTAGAACATATTGTTGCATATTGTGCAAATGATCACTCTGTTGTCCCAAATCTGGGTTCTTTATCTAGTGTGCAGAGAGCATCATTACACACGGAGTTGACATATTTGCTCTATTCGAGCTCTGCGCAGAAAAGGGTGTTAAGTGATAATTCTCAAATCTAGTGCACCTTATTATAGCCAGGTCACATATTTATACCATTTAAACATATGAGCACTCCTACTAATTTCATTAGTACACTCCTACTTGAAAGCTATTGGACAATTCCCTGCTCATCTTGATTTAAAGGCATGGTACAATTTAAATGTACTATGCATGCTTGGGCAGTAAGAAGCTTATTTGGGTAGAGGCCTTTTTCTAGCTAGGATATGTGTTTTTTCACATTATAATAATGTTATAATGAGATAGTTCAAAACCTTAGGGCTGCATGTCTGGGGAAGCTGAGAGAATTTTTTTATCCCTCCTTAAGCAGCCATTCCTCTTTCTTATCTTATGCAGACATCAATCTGTTGCTCATTCTTCATTCTGAGACTGCCTTAGCTTATGGTAAACAGTGTCAGCCAAACTTCAAACAATAAGTCATCAGCTCCACTGCATAAGAGGGAAACTTCTGCTGCATCATGCCACCACTGTACATTACTTTTAAAATATAATGATAAAGAAAGATTTCAGTGAGGATTATAAAGCTCTGGTGGGGATGGAGCACTTCTTATTTCTAATATGAGAAATGTCCCTGGCACTTTGTGCTGTAGATGTAATTCACAAAAGAGACTGCTCTTCTATTCCTTCTGTGTTATAATTGTATGGCGAAGTTGTGTTTCAGATGTGAGAAAAACAACCTACACAGACATTCTTAAATACACAAGACAAGACATTACAGTACTGATCACGGAGGAAAGAAAACTGGTGTTGCTGCATTGTTAGATCAGAGACAGAGCTAGATTAAAGGGGCAAAACCCATTTTTGTTCTGTGTATTCTATTTGTTGCATGAGAGGCCACACCACGTTTGTAAGCTGAAATGTCAGAAAACTTGTGAAAACATGGCTGGAGTGACTTGAGGGAAAAGAGGGAAGAGAAAGGAGATGTTTAAGATCAGATTTAAAGATGTAATTTCTAATCATCTTGCTGCATAACAGAATTCAAAAACCCCCACTGGACAGCCGCTTCTGCTGCACACAGGCAGAGTGCAGAGCCAGCATCAACACCCTGCCTGGAATAAAGCAGTTCAGAATTAAATATCCAGCATCACAGCCATCAATGAAAGTTAGGCTCTCACATCTTTTAATAAAGATAACTACATATGAGGGGTAATAACTCAAATTACTCCCCAAAAGGTATAGCAGATACTGAAAGCACAGAAAGATAGACTGTATTTGTCCTACTTGGTATGCGGTTACTGAGTTTCAGCAATGATGTTAGAATATCTTCTATTAAATTCTTCACTGTAAAACCTATTACATCAATAAAAACATTGATGCAAAACACAGGTTAGAGTGCCTTCCTCTTCTCATTTGCTTTCTCTCCACAGAATTCTGCAAAGACTTAAGCAATATTACTTGTCTTAGCTTGTCCATTAATTTTAAGCATCATGAAAAAAGAGACAGCCTAAGCTTACCTCCTGTACATTAGGCAATATTCGTTTTATATCAGGAAATCTGTCTTTTCTGCAAATTACATAAAGTGAACAATTATGGGAGAGCTACAACTGAAACACAAGCAGAAGTTTTCTTCTGTTTTATAGGCACTTGCTCTAAGACCCACATAAGCTTTAATTTCTGTTATATATTCTAATCCAGCAGTATGAATTAATCTAAGCAGAGGTAAGATTGATATTTTGAGTGTATTTCTATTGCAGAAGGAATCAGAGGTGTAGAGTCTGCTTTATGATTCCATAGATAACTTTGTGAGGGGAGGACACTCTTCAGTGTCACACCACCATCAGGCTGTGAGGAAAGAATCCCCAGAAGCTAAGGGCATAGTCTTGCCTTTGAATAGCATTAGAACACCTCATTTTTTTAAAGGAATCATTTCAACAGCAAATTTATATTCTCATCCTTCAGCTAGAACCCTTTTGCGCACTGTTTTTCAGAGGCAGTGCTTTCTTCTGAGAGTATTTGTCTGAAGAATCAAGCTACATGTCCATTCAAACTAAGATTCTAAAGCAGGGACAAGCCATTATCAGAAAATAGCCAGGATAGTCACCGAGTAGTTATCTTTCTTACGTCAGAAGAAATCAATTTCATGCATTACAGTTCTAATCCAAAATTCACTGAAGCCTGAGGGTTTTCATTAACTGTTATGGGTTTCAGTTTATATTTTTTGAAAACAAAACAAAACAAAACAAAACCCAACCAACCAAAAAAAAACCCAAAACCAACAACCCAACCCAACAAACAAACAAAACAAAACAAACAACCACAAAATACTGCTTTACCACCTAGATGCCAGCCTCTGGGTGGGAATACAATTAAAGCTGAGCAAAGTAGAATCCAGCTGAGGTTTTCACACTTTTTCACACTCTTTATGCATCTGAGAAGAATTCTTTACAGCCTTAGAGTAAATCTGAAATTCTTACACTGCTCTCACCCAGTGGGATTTCTGAGAAGATGACTGGTGCTGGGTAGCTAAGGCAGCTTTGGCAGCCTTTTCTCAGGTATCTTCATGAACACCATCTGGTGCAGCAGGACTGCAGCCACTTGGTGTATCATCCTTGAAGAAATTACTTTTTTCATCTGCTCTGTTTTACAGTCACATGTGCCTCCAGGGAATAACTTATTTGCATGGTGAAGTCAGAAAAAATGCAGTTACCAGGCATCTATCAGCACTGAAGACCTCTTAGCAGCTTGGAGAGAGTGGTTATGGTTGTTCTGGGCACTTGGAAAGAAGGATGTCTTTTTGGCAAGGCAACACCACTGGACTAACTGATTGGCAATGACAACCAGGGAAGCCAAAGTTGTTGCTAACACTTGAAGACAAGATTGTGGGTCTGGAAGAGAGATCTCCTTTGTAATCAAGACTGAGGGAATCCTGTCATAAAACAGAAGAGTCTGCTGCATCAAAGGAGAATAGAGGAGAAGGGAGAAACACAACAAGGAAATTTATCCTTGAAAATAATCAGACTGAAAGAGGGGCTGTTCCCTTGGCATTTGGAAGGAAAAACTGCTTCATGACTGACAAGAGGAGACTCTTGGAAAAAAAAAAGGTGATTAAAAGAAACCCCAAGGCATTGTTTGGAAAGAGAATAGAAGACAGTGGAGGGAGAGAGATGGATATGGAAAAACGAGGAGAGAGAAATCTAAAAAGGGTGAGAGAGGAAGAAGGACATACTTGAGTTCCTTAGTCTGAGCAGGTCAAAACCTGGTTAAGTATGTGGGCCGATTAACTTAGAACATGTCTACACTCAGGATCACATGTGACCCAGGGATATCTCAGACAGCAGTTAACAGCCAGGCTCTCTAGAATGGGAATTGCACTGAACAGAAAAATACATACTACTTGCTGTGTAAGCAGTGACTTACTATGTTCCTGCAAAGAACTATGTGTACTTTGTTCTTCTGAAGGCTTATGTTTCCCTCTAGCTTCTTTATGTCTGAGGAACAGTAAAACATCTGTGAGAAAGAGTAATTCTATACAGCATGAGGTCATGCTTCAGGCTGTTTCAAACTACTGCTACAATTTGAAGATTAATTAATGATAACTTTTTAACTGCCTCCAGAACTTCCAGTTTTATTTGCTTTCTCTGCTGAACTGCAGTCATTGACATTTAAATTCATGGCACAGAACAGGAAACACAGGATAAGCAGAGAAAATTATTGAATCCTTAAAAATCAAAGAGAGGTCATAGTGTGTCTTCTGAGTTGTTCCCTCTAATAACTTGAAAGTTCTGTAATTTGCTTCTCTCAAAAAAATCTAGGAATCACTCTCTCCTCTTCTCAGAACCTTTATACAATTTCCATTGTAGCCCCCTCAGATTGTAGAAGATCACATATGGTATTTATGGCACTGACAAAAATGTATGTATTATGTTAACAAATATGTAATACAACTTTTTCTCTAAAATAAGTGGGAGTACGCTGTAACAAGGCAGAGCACAGACTTCTGCATGTTATAATGTGACCTGACGTTCAGGCCCCAACTCTTGCTGTAAGGTATCCACACTAATAAGCATCTACATTGTTGTTTATTGTTG
>JAAGNO010012742.1:62255-79365 GCA_033439905.1 Ceryle rudis | reverse complement strand
TTTTTTTATTATTATTATTTGTTTATTGTTAACATATTATTTGTTAAGCGTAACCTCTACCGTCAGCTAAGAATTAAAATATAATTGGTTTGTTGACTAAGAAAAACCTGCTTGTGTGAATTCTGTTTCTCTCGGTTTGTAGTCCTTTTATAGTGTGTTAATTCCTAGCCTGTCGCCTTCTCAGCTGTGACATCAGCTGAAATTATTTGGTGATACTCTTTAAGTATGATTTTTTTCATGTTCTGATCTATTTTTTTCCATTTTACAAGAATCAAGGAATCGTTTCTAAAAATGTGAAGAGATCTGTGAGGATCAGAATGTATAACCTCATTTTGTATTAGATGTTTCGAGTGGGGAAAACCGGTTATTGATTTTGATGCTGCTGTGTTCAAATTTTTTAGACAATTCTGCCTTGAGCTCAACGGACTTGCTGTCAAGCTTCAGGTAATTCTTTTCTTGATATTTTTATACTGTATCAGAGAGGAGACCTTTTCTGTATGGTAAGATGCAGAGCTTTCTTTCTACATCTGTACGTGTAGACAGAAGCAGCGGTTTGAGGTAAGAATTTTTAGGGTTTTAAAGACTTCTGTAAAAAAAACAACGAACAAATAACTTTTTGTGGGGGACGGGGCAAAAAAAGTGAGTTGAAAAGATTAGTTCAGTTTTGCTGTTGAGTGGTTTTTGCAACCGAACAATTGTTTTAACAGAGTGAATGTCACCCAGACACGTGCACTCAGATGACAGCAACTGAACAATGGATTTTCCTTTGTGCAGCTCATAAAACTCCCAAAGAGGTACGGATGTATTTTGGAAAACCGACCCCATTGCTGTAAGGTTGATTTTTCTTTCACAGTTCATATGTTCATGGGGAGACTGCTATAGCTTACTGTGGGTTAATAATATCACTTGAGGTTTCCTTCTTTCTCCTTCTGTAGTGGTTTACAAAAGAATGGGATGAGGTAGGAAGGAGCTGCTTTTTACCAGTGTTACCAGTCATTTTACCAGAGACTGCCTCCTTTAGCCCTTGTCCAAACTCAGTATATTGATAAGCAGTAAGTCTGCTTTGTTCAGCTGGACTGGAGAACTTCAGGCTGCTTTTTATCTCTGAATGCACATCATTCATCTACTCTTTTTCACACGGGTAATAGCTATCAACTAATGGGCAGAGAGTGGGTGATGCAACCCTGAACTGCTGACAAAAATGTGCACAGGGGACGTCCTCTTCCTGAAAATGAGGAATGGCAAAATGACAGATTCCTGCTCTCGGCCTTCTCAGTTCATCTTTTCTTTCTTCCTTCTTCTCCAGGTGTACTTATTGGAAAGCCAGGGCTTGGCTTATAACAGACGTAGCTCACTAATGATTGTTTTTCTTTGCTAATGTAAAAAGCACTGATGTGCTTAGGCACAGGTTGGGTGGTTTGTTTGATTGGGGTTTTTTTCTGTTTGTGGTTTGTTTGTTTTGGGGGGGTTGGGTAGGTAATAAGGTGTTAATTTAGTCTGTAAAAGAAAGAATCTGGCAACTTGACTATGTGGGAAACAAATGAACAAATTTCCTTTCAGAGTAGTTCCACTATGTATTCTTCCTACACAGCTTTACTTAAGGAGATGCATAAAATTCACTACTCATCTGTAATCAAACTTCCATAGTAACTTTTTTCTTGGAAATAATTTATATGGGTTGTGAAACAAAGAAATGGCTCATTGAAGGAGGAAATGTAATTAAGACCTTCAGAGAAGCTATCTGAAACTAATGGGAATGAAAATGACCAGTGAAGTTAAAAGCACCAGGAAACATAATTAAAATATTTTTCTTTAAACAAGTTACATGACAATGTCACGTGTGCACTCGTACACGTGCTCACTCACTGTCTACTTTTGTAGTGTCCTGCTATAGACTACACCAGACACACACTTGATGGAGCTGCATGTCTTCTGAATAGCAATAAGTATTTCCCCAGCAGGTAAAAATACTTTCTCGTGGGAGGAGGGAGAGAGGGAGGGAAGGAGTAGATAGATGGCACCTGAATGCTTAAAAAACATGTGGAAATGCATAACATGTTTTCATGGACTACTGCTGAAAATAACAGAGAGTCTGCAGCACGTGCCAGTTGGTGTAGGCCTATTGTCACCTTTGAGTCAGGGAGTGATTCCTCTGTGTTCAAGTAGTTTGCTGTTTACTGGAGAAGATGGGTGCTTTTTACATGGAAACTCGTTTACTAATACCTGTTGGTGTTATGGGGCTTTCACTGGAGTAGCACCAACCTGAGTAACAGGCTGGCCTTTAGAGAGATGCTGTGACAGAAAGCACTTATACACTACAGCACTGAAAGCCTCCCCAAGCCACCACCACTCTACCATGGGACACTGGTGACCACAGAAGACAAGAGACAGAATACTGAAGGGGGAGCCCACATGCTGGATCATGGAAACCTAAGTGGGGAAGCCAAAACCGTGTTTCTCTAGGTATCTGGTAGAACTAGAAGTCTTTTTCCCCTTGTGCATCAATGCTAGAAACCAGAAACCCAGCCCTTTCCAGAATAAGCGATGATGCTCATCTATAGGCAAAACTTTTCCTGTAGTCAGAGTACAATTTTTAAACGTGGAGAATGCACCTCTATTTTTATTTTCCTCGCAAAACCAAGCACTTGCAGACACATATCTACAACGCTTCAGTCTAAATTTCATATGCAATTACAGTTTAACAATCAGAACTCGGGTCAACATGTCGTTTCAGTAGACCTGTTTTGTAACCTTTCTCCCGGTGCTTGCAGGGTTAGCATAAAGGAATCCTCTGTAGCCAAATTAGGATCAGTGTGCCGAAGGATTTACAGAATATTTTCGCATGCTTATTTTCATCACCGGCAGATATTTGATGAATATGAAGTAAGTAGTTTCAAATTACATCTTGAAAGAAGGGTGTTCACTGAAGTTGTAAATGTGATGTAACTTACTGCACATTTTCTTTTAGTCCTACCAGAAGATGGCATTCAAGTGAAGTATTGATTATAGTAGATTACAGTTTTATAAGGACTGAAGTGCTATGTTATACCTAAACATACAAATCAAAATTAACTTATATATGTAATTAGTTTACCCAGCTCTGGTTTCCTGTCATTTGGCTAAAAGGTCAGAAATTGAGAGGTCTTGTACAAACAACTCCAATTCATCTTGTTTTAAAGACTTCTGAATGTATTCAAGCACCTGGTGTAGCGAGTAGTGCTTACATACATACACAACAGTTAAGGAACTATAATAGTACTACTGCAAAAAAACCCAAACTCCAGAATAACTGGTGGCAGCGTGTGCACCTCCAGTAACATCCCACTTTTTTTTTTTTTTTAATGGAAAAGTAGAAAATAATAGATAGGAGGTAAGGGGTGGAGCTGGATGTAAAAGGAAACCTTTGCCAAGTGGCTCTTAAGGTTGCATGAACAGCTGTGGAAGGGGTGGGTGTGCCACACACTTTTGGGGATAGCTTATGTAGAAGGAGTTTCACGATACCTTAAAATTCTCTTTTGGAGAGTGGACCGGGACTACAAGGATATGTGGGTATTGTTCTTTTTAAAGTGCTTTGGTACGGAGCTGTGAATTAAGCCTGAACTTCAGCAGGGTGGGGCTTTTTTTGTTAATAAGCAAGCAGTAAGGGAAAGATTTAGAAACAGTAATAAAAGTTTACGATTTAAGCATCACTACTTTTTTCTAAGACTTGTAAATCTAATAAGGCAGTTACACCTAAGCAGGTTTGGGTTTTTTTTAGTATGTTCTCCTTAGTTGTTGAAAATATTCCTTGTTATATTTTCTTCCCCTTTTTTCATCTCCAGAATGAAACTTTCTTGTGTCACCGGTTCACTAAGTTTGTGATGAAGTATAACCTGATGTCCAAGGATAACCTGATTGTACCAATTTTGGAAGAAGAAGTGCAAAATTCAGTATCAGGGGAGAGTGAGGCATGATGGGAATGGCAGTACAGACGCCTGTACTGAATACAAACAAAACATTAATTATGTACTGTATATATCATTTTAGACACTTCAATCACGTATCCTCATAGCTTTCTTTAGTATACTTTTTGTATGCTGTGTGCATTGCCTTTTAATATGGGAAATACTTTTAAGTTATTCACGAGCTGTATATTCATCAATGTGGCACTCATGGTTTTTAAATAAAAGTAGTAGTATCTGTCTATAATGCGTGTTAATAAAATAATTTACAGTTCTCTAAAATTGCTGCTAAACAATCATTGAATCACACTCCTGACAATGTGTCTGATTGGGTGGGGAAAAAAAAGTGAGATTAAGATTTCACAGCAAGCCATTTTTTAATGCAGTAGCTATATTAAGTCTTAGTTCAAAGATTATCACCTTAAATAATATAATTCTGCAGGAAGCTTCTTGCGATGTAGCTTATCCTTAATTTAGCTTTTATTTTTTTAAGATGGCTTTGGATATTTACTTTTGGATATGTGTATCCAAAATACTAATAGGTTATATAGTGTTAGTAATACCAAAATGACAAATTCACTATGCTATTGAACATATATATATATTCTTGATAGACATCTAATATACTTTCTGGACTTGGTTTTTTGTGACCATTGGAGGTTAAGGCAGACTTCTGCTGTTCTCCAGTCCACAACTTCTCTAAGGAGCAACTGTGGCAGAAAGGCCAATGGCTTTTACCCGTGCACATTATGGCAACTGCTTACAGATTATACCTCAGATATTCATGTCACACTACATAACGCACTAGTACAGTCTTTGCTTGTATTCCTAGTAAAAACATTCCAAGTACCTGAAATATCGAACTTGGTTCTCTGCAAGAGTTAATCATGTTTCCAACATGTATTAATTTGTTTTTCTTCATTCACCCGAGTTATATTCTTGGAGAGAAAGATTTGGATTCATGCTTCTGTTCCCTATCAGATGTTTATTTCAAAGTCACGTTTGCAGATTTGCAATAACTGACAATTTCCATGAGTGCTGCTTAATTGTATGATGTCTAGAATGATAGAATTAAATGTTTTAGAGATGAATATAGCAGATAGACTGCTAAGTGTACATGAATGCAGGGTCTAAGCACTAGCAGTGCACTTACATTAAATGAATTTTGCTTAGCTGTTTAAGAAGTTAGCTGGTTTTTTCTCTCTGAGGTTGCCGGGGGCCCTCTTTTTATTTCTTTAAGCAGGTCAGAATGGGCTAACTCAGCTACTTTCTGTAATCTACACTTTGTTTTCTATGTTATACTTGGAAAGAAGGGAGTCCACCTGTTTTTAAATGTCTTTTTTCGTAATATACTAAACATGCCTTAAATGCTGTTTTTCTTTATATGAATCAAGCACACCTCAAGCAACTGTACCACCTGGATGTAAAGGGAATTTAAACAATGAGAAAATAGAGAGACTAAGCTTAAGTACTTCAACAGCTGTATTCTTCAGCAGCTCTTTTTGTCTCACGTTTATCATTGCATTTAATTGTCAGCAGGGTAATTGCATGAGATGTTGTCCGAGTGAAAGTAGCTTTAGTTACTGTCTGTACACTTGGCTGTAACTGCCTTGTATAGACCAGGTTACTTGATTTTGATAGATATCTTGAAGTTTGTACTGCAGGTAGGAGGAGCGTATTCTGGAGGTAGTAAAATGTATTTAGTTTTGTTACAGTCTGCTGTAGGACCACCCACGGTGTGGTACTTTTGTACAGTCACTCTGCATGCTTGTATTGGCCACGGCGACTGAGACAGGCAAAACCATGCAACTGGAGTTGCTAATTACATTTCCTCTACAAAATTGAAGAAAATGATGTGGTGGCTCAGGACTGCATTAAAAATTTAAACCTCTTTTCTTCCTCTTATGCTTTAAGAGTTTCACTTCAAAACAAAACTTGGGAAGTTTTAATCCTGTTTATTCTCATTCAGATTTGCACTGTAAAGTTGATTTGCTATACTAAGCTGATTTTATATAAGGCCTAAGTGAAACACTGCTTGTATTTTCCCTTGCTATTGTTTACATGAGTACTGTGTACACACACGTGCCTGAATGGTACCATAAAACTTCAGTTAGCCTAAGCAAACCATTGATTTGTCTAATAAATATTAGCAGGTTTAATTTAGACTCGACGTAATAGGGAAACCGAGACTGTCTTTGAATTATATTGTAACAACAACAACAAAAAAAAAGGATAAAATTAAACTGTTTCTTTATCCATACCGCTATATTTTGGCAAGTTATTCTCATTTTTCATGTCATCCAAGAATGCAGCAACTGAGTGCTTCCAAGAACAGGTTCGGTGCTTGCCCTCCTCTGCTACAAGGTGTGCTGAAGTGAAGTTGTATTTCTTCTTTCAAAAGCAGAGAAACGCAGTGCTCATTAGCATCTTGAAGTCAGACCTCAAAATGCATCTCTCACATTAGAAAATGCTGGTTCTACAATTAAAAAGGGAGAGACAGAAGAGGACCTTCCAGATACCAGAATAAGCACATTATGACAGCACATCAGAGATGCAAGGGCATACTGTAAGCACAAAGTAACTTGGGTTACTTTTGCGTAGTTACTGAGGGTTTTGCTGATGCTTGGCTTGGCGTATCTTGCAACAAGTCGGCCACAGTGACTTTGCTGCTTTCCTTTTACGATTTTAATTCTCTTAGATGCTCTTAAAGTCTGTCTGCTTAAACAGATCAAAACACATCACCAGACCCACTCCTCTTAACACCCTTCATCTCTCTTGAGTTACGCTCACCTGAAGTCAGGAATGTTCACTTCTTCCTTTCATACCAGTTGTCCAAATTCTGATACCGGAATCTGGCTTTGGGAAAAAAAAAAAATCCCAACTAACACCATTCTCTAAATTAAACCCTAGGGAATTGCCAAGACAGCGACCTGCACTTTTTACCTCCAAAAGATGAATCTACTAAGAGCAAGGAAAACCAGATCAACTTTTAATAGGCAGCTGCAAGTTTAGCAAGCCTTGCCTTGTGAGCCGCATAGCTCTGCAGACAAGACTGAAAAAAATAATTGTAGCTTGAGGAAAGGTGCACACTGATCTAACCCGCTGCACGTCAGTGCGAGACAAACAGCACAGAAACTGGGAGCCAGTTTGCCAAGTGCTTTTAATGGTGAAAAGCTTCCTCTCAGGATTATCAAAAAAGTCCTAACTTTACAAAAAGAAAACAGTATTTTACAGACCGGAAACACATAAGTTAAGCATCAGTTTATTGCAGTTGACCATGTATGTAAATAAACTGTTCTGGCAATAATGAGCAGGGTGCAATTTTTGGGTTGGTGGGTTTTTTTTGTTTGGTTTTTTTTTTTTTGTTTGTTTGTTTTTTTTTGTTTGGTTGTTTTTTTTTTTTTTTTTTTACAGTGTATAGTTTCTTCCTGCTTGTAAACACTAGAAAAGTATTTCCTCTCCAAACAATTTAAGCATCACAAAGCGTAAACGGTCTTCTGCAGAAGTTCATGAACTGGTTGCCTTCTGTTTCTGTTCTAATAGCTCCAGGGCATTTCTGTTGTCACCAACAGGTGAGGGACTTTTCTATTGCATTTAGACACACAGGCTCATAATTGAAGCAGTTACTGAATAAATGAAGTGTACTTTTTTTGTCAGAGAATGCATCCATGCTTTAAGTTTGACTGGCATTTTTTTCAATAGGAAGCATGTAAAATACATTCTAGTAAAGTGAAAACTGCTTAGTGTGTGTATATATGTGTATATACGCACACATAAAAACCTAGGAAAATGATTGCCATATGAAAATGATTGCCAGAATTACTCTGACCGCTCTTCTGATTTTCAAACATTTTAATCAATGGATGGTGCTGATCACAACACAGGTAAAGGCAGACACAGTTTAATGCTCTACACTAGGTGATGGAACAAGTACCTTAAATTAGAATCCCCTACACTCAGAATGCACCCTCACCTTCTGACTTTTCCATGGAACATATAATCAGCTTTCAGAATTTAACTATGAAGAATAAAACAGATTTTCCACAATTTGTTGTAGAAGCATTTTCAATTGTTTCTATTTCAGCATCTGTGCCATTTCTTAAGGGTTTTTTTTTAATGTTATCTTCGACCAGTACAGGATTCCTGCACAGGCTGAGCAAGTGACTTACTCCCCCCAATTCCTAAAGAAAGCCTTGGAGAAGGAGAACACACTCAGCTATGTGCCCACCAGGGATGAAAGCACCGGTGACTGCAGTAATCTCAAGAACAGAATAAGCATGCAATTGGTCAGACCAGCTTTCAGGGTCTCCAACAGTTACTGGTTCTGTGACTTGCGGAGAGAATAGGGCAACCTTTTTCCTTTCAGGACTTTTTCAGTCAGCTTTTCAATCCCTCTAGTTTTATATACATACCGTGAATAGTTTCAAACCTGCTACTTGCCACTTCCATGATTCCCTCGAGTTCTGGTATCAAAAAAAGAATGCTGAGGAATTAATTCCTTTGCTACCTTCTCCATCCCACTCACTTTACAGATCTCTATCTTGGCTCCTGTCAGGCTGACTTTTTTTTCCTATTCAGAACCTAAATGTAGCCCTGTGAGGTGAAAGAAAATAGAGAGCTGGGGAAAAAAAATAAAATCTAGATGAACGTTTCTACATCAGGCGCAATTTTACATACTCTGAGACAAACAGTATTAAAAAAACATCCAAACATCTGTCCTTAACTATACAGAAATTGCTGAGTGGGTTCAGGAGACAACAGCATATTTACATGAACCAAACCCCAAAGAATTCGGGTTTGCAGCACAGTCAACAGCTGATATTCAAGATCAAGTACCAAAGCACAGTTAGAACTGGGCTACTTGAAAAGGAGTATGGCTTTATTTACTTCTAAGAAGCACCACTTTTCTTGCTAAAGGTGGGAATGTTCTAGAGTATACCTGTGGACATCCAAAGCATAATCAATTTCTACCCATGTTCCAAAACAGTATCTCCCTTGTGTACATCCCATTCATTTTAAAAGGGAAAAAGTTCTTTTAAAATGATACTAATTTATTTGATGTTTTTTGCATTCTCAACAGCTAGTATGAAAATATCTCAGTTAAAAGTTCAATGATATTTTTTATCCAATTAATGTATTCTAGAAAGATTCAATTTAGTACTTTATACATTGTAATGCATTTTAATAGTTGAGTTCAATTTTGGTTTAGGATTCACTACTGTTAACAATCTTAAGCAGGAATAGGTATACTGCTATAAAAGGTAATTTCTCTGATACACTTCAAAAGCTTTAACTTGGAATATTCAGAATTCCTAGGTTTTCTGACCTTTTACAGGTTTGACTTGTATGGAGAACCAGCCGTAGTTAAAATTACACACACACACACACACACACACAAGTTGGTTACTTCTAAAGGTATTTTTCATAATAGAGCAACATATTCAAGCTGCAAAAAACCAGCTGTTACCCCATTTTCAATATGCTAGAATTATTTGGCTTTCTGAGAGCAACAGATGCAACATGTACTTCTGTATTTTTTCCCACACACATGTACCACAGAGGAGATCCTGGCTAACTGTGTGATCGTGACCTCTGCTCGGAGTAGTGGGCTGCATGAGGTAGCAGCGGTTGGGTCAGGCTCTGCAGGGAACACCCAGCCCAGCACTCTCCCCATTAGTGGGGTGATCCTCCTCCATATGGTACCCCCAGACATGGAGTGGATGCGAGGTTCGTGCCCCACATCTGCGACCTGGAGATGCTGGTGGCAAAGTGGGAAGAGAAGCCTTGGCAAGAATGCTTTTCTTACTGCGTCTACCATCACAGGTACTCCTCCACTCCCGTTGCTCCCCGTGGTGTGCACAGTCCTCCTGCTGCCCTACTGGCATGTATCTGCCTCTTAAAACAGTCATGATTCAGAACTATTGCCAGGCTGCCAGCATTTTTCTTAAGAAATTCAAGTGAGAAAATGCAAGCTGCCCTTTTCAACAACAGGAAAAAGTTGAAAGCATGTCTCCCGTTCCAGGGCTGTGGGTTTTTTAGGGAAAAAAAACCCACCCCAAACCTACTAAAACCAGTTAGAGTTGCTCTTCCAAAGTGAAAAATAAACACCAAGCCTGCCTGCAGCAATTTCATAATGAAATTGGGAAGCAGCTCCAAAGCAATAATCATTTCAAGCTCCCACTGTGACAATCGTGCAAGGAGGAGGGGAGTTCCCCACCCTTTACCCTGTAAAATTAATCTGAAATAACACTTAAGGCTTTGTACTACTTTTGCTTATCATAGCAAGTGTAACTTTCTTCTTTCATGAGTTACTTCTTGCTTACTTCAATAAGCAGCCTCTGCCAGTGTTGTTTTGGCACTGCTCCCCACCGCTGAGATCACAGTCTGACTTCCACTATCCTAGGGCGGTCGTTCAGAGTCAGTGTTCCTGACACTGCATTAATCTGTCCACTGCATTTAGTGCCAGCAGCTACCACTGTGGACAGGGAGACTCCCATGGCAGCTGGTGGGATATCACTCTGGGGGAGTAGGGTGGTGTAGTTCAGTGTATTCACAACGTTTTTCTCAATGTTTGCAGTACAACACACAGAGACAGGTATCAAACCCCTGGGTGATGTGTGCGCTACAAACACTGAGAGCAGTGCTGTGAACAGATCTGCTCAGTTCCATTCTGATTCCTCATCTTGACCATATTATTTTCTGTTAGCCTAAGTGTGAGGAGCATTTACAGTTTTTGCTTCTAAAGCAAATTCAGGTTATAATCACATTTACACTTTCTGGATATGCATGTTTATTCTGCTTCTCCTCTGTAAATCCTAACTTCAAGAAAGCAGCGTAAAAGTAATTTCTGTCCATGCCTCTCCCTGGAGAGCTCTACCCATGCTAACTTGCCGTAACAGGAGTAGCTCCTCCCCGTGGTGAGGACGGAAGCTCAGCAACTGCATCCTTTCCTCTGTGCATTCTTTCTGGTACGTGATGCAGTTGAATATCCTTCGCCCGGTGCGAGATACATTTAGCTGAGATTTTTTATTTTTCACATACACATCAACTCATTCGTATATAGTCTATGATTTAATATTGCGTGTTAAGTTTAGCCTGCTATTTCCTCCTCCTATCCATTACCAGCATCATTGTGCACCTTGCTGCCAATGCCTCTCAGCAAGGTTTTCAAACTAATTTTCATAGACAGCAAGTTATCTTTCAGGGGGTGAGTGGCTCTTAATTTCCACTCATGAGTAAATTATGAATACATTGTTATATAAGCTATATGCTTGGACATCTTTTGCCTTAGATCTACAAGGCACCCTGGTAAAACCTGCATAGGTGAAATTACATTACAGGAACAGGTGTCTGCCTACAGCCTCCAGAGGTTTTCTGTATATACTAAGTCTGAACAGAGCTTAAGTTATTAACACTAGTGTAAGACTTAACATTTGTCTAGGCTTTTGAATTTATGCAAGGCAAGTTAAAATATCATTAACATTTAAAAACAGCCGGACAGTTCATTTTCCCCACCAGTAATTACAACACCTTTTAAAAACCAACAAACAAAAACCAAAACCCAACACTCCTCCAGCTTGTCGAAAATACTAAACATCCTCATTCCTTTCTCTCTTACACAATTTAAACCGTCCCTGTTTTGCAGCATTTGCTTCCTTGCTTGTCAAAAGCATTAACAAGTTAGCAGAGCATCCAGTCATGTAGTTATTCCATTAAAAAGAGAAAACTGAATTATTTTGCAGTAGTATTATTACTACAGTAGGATTAACACAACAAAGAAACAGACAAAAGTACAAAGCGAGTCTGGGAAAAGTCATAGGATTATACCAATGCATTTAAAGTAGTATGATTTAAAAACAAAACAGAACATTTGTGAACTATGTACATGTCCATCTGATGCAGTTACTTACTCTATCACATACATGTGACCTGAGTGACTCCATCTTCCTGGTCAAATTGTCCATCATCCAGTTCCCTTAATACTCCATCACTGCTACTGAACCCCGGAAAGCCTCCATACTGTGAGGATCCCTCCTTGATCCAACATTGTTTAGATGGAGACAGGTGAAATTCACCAGTTGGTTGTCCAATTTCTACAGGGCGAGAAGTAGCTGTGTCTAATCCAACACTCCTGCTAGAGGCTTTGCCTTTGTCCTCCCCCATAACATGTCTTAGGGATTTCCTCTGAAATACAAGAGGATGTTTAAACGTTAGCTTATTTAGGAGAAGGAAAAAAAAAGCCACACAGATTGCAATGACTCAGGCATGAATTTACTGGGAGCTGCATTTTAGCATAAAGCAACATTTAACACTCTGGTTTAAACTTAATAATTTCTCTGGAGAGAAAAAACCTCCAACAGATACAGTTTTGTTCTCTAAAAATAAAAATTTCAAGGGAGACAAAGAAGATACAAGGTGTAGTTGAGATTCCAGAAAGCACAAACGAATGCTAAAAAAAACCAAACCATTCACCAATGCTCGGTTCTTATGTGGTACATGGCAGATATGGGATGGTTTAACAAGTCTTAACTCATGCTCAAATCAGCTGTTTGAAGAAAGTACGATTTCTGTGCCCAATATGCACCTCTAACATCCTCTGACTCCTTCTGCCATACAGCACGTGTACATGCTGCCCTTTCTTGTGCTCTGCAGGGATGAATGCTCAAGGGTGGCACTGCTCTACTCCTGGCCTCCTCTCAGCTGCAGAGGTCCCTCCTGCCCAGAGGTGGGGGAGGGCCAGGCAGTGGCAGGCATGCAGCTGACACAGCTGCAGCATCTCCAGCTCCCACCCTAGGCAGACTCTCCTTCGCTCACGTATCTACATGCCACCACATGCAGTGTTGGGCTAGCGCTCTCATCTGTAAGCTGTTCTGAAAGTCAGTGGACGTTGATCACTTCCCCAAACACCATTCGGTCTAGAAGCTTTAACAAGATTGCAATATATGATAAAGATGTGAATTAAACTCCACTGACACTGAGGTCTTTAAGAGTGTGATCTGACCTCTTCACAGGACTGAAGTTTTCCTACTGATCCATATCATGGCACAACTACTGTGCTTTCCTAACCTTCCAGTTCTGCCCATAAAGACCTTCAGAGGCCTCCTCAGGTAACAGCAAGTTTCTTGAGAATTGCATTCAATCCACATGGTAGATCTATACAGACAGAATTCAGTGGCTGTCCTGTACAGCAATTTGAGAGGGAGCCTAAAGACACCTTGCACAGGAAGAACTCGGTATAAATACAATCAGACATTAGTACTGGGATCTCCTGACACGATTATCATTGCAGTGATGGCTGCCGGTGTCAAAACTAAAAGTAAGCAGACTGTGATTTATGCAAACAAAGACCTCTCAGACTATGCTGAGGGCTCTCTGAGGCATTACAAATAAATGAAAGGTTTCTTTCACGGTAGCATGAGGAGCTACCAGAGGTGATGTGATGCTGCAGCACCTCCAGGACAATATCAGTGCCTTGAGTCACAACAGAGAAGCGTGGCCAGGAAGGCACAAGTGCCCTGGCTGGCTGCCTGGAGCCTTGCTGTCAGTACAAGCCCTGCTAAACCACGAGATGCTTTGCCAGAGGACACAGCCCCGCCCACAGGAGGAGGACATCTAGCTAAAAGGAACCCAGGCTCAGCACAGAGCTGCGTTTTGGCAGGTAAAGGACACAAGCACTCTTGCAGAGGGATTTGCATAAATGCAAATGCTTCAAAAACCAAGGACAAGTGCCAGTACCCGGTGCGAGAACACTCCAAAACTTTTTGCCGTGCTCTGGCGCATTCTGTGCCTCCCTTTTATACATTGCTAAGTATTTTCTCAAACCTTTTTGAAATAGTCAAAACAACGGCCCTTGGGGCTAAAGGAAACCTATTTAGGGAAGCTGTTACAGGAGACACTGGGACCTTGGACTAAGGGGAAATAGTGTTGCCTCAGGTGAAAGAGAAGGAAATAAGCTTCACCTGGATGCCACAGTAGAAGTACAGATAAGTCATCTTAAGGGAACTAAAGGAAAAATAGAACAGAATAAACCAGAAAACCCTCAAGCTCTGTGTGGTTCAGTCTTTGATCTCCTCCTCTGAAATATTTTCTTAAAAATGCAAGTGGTAAGTTGTAAAGAGCTCAGAGACAGTGTAGCCCTTTTAACTCAATAGGCCTTTGAACCATGACATAAATCATAAGCCAGGTCATAGTGCACTACCCCCTGAATATACAAGAAGGCAAGGGAGCTGAGCTGTGTGAACATAAAATATACGTCCTCAGTACACAAAGCAACCTGTATCCTATGTTGCCATTCTCCAGAATACAAGCCACAGAGGTCTAGCATCCAGACCTGCCCATGGGGCAAAGCTCCTGTCATGGCCAGACCCCACTGCACTATGGACAGCTGGGAAGTGATGTGATCAGGTGCTGGGGGCTTGGTAAGTGTTTAAGAAGGCCTGTATGGGGCTGCTTGCTTCTTTTAGTAATGAAAGAGCCTTGCTGCTTTTCTATGTTGACACTCTCACAGGCAGTACTCTTCTCAAGGTACCCAAGTTGCAAACATTGCTGAGGAAATGCTTAAATAAACAATAATAAAATTGCATCACTGTGTCTACTTTTACCTTAAAAACATGAAGTATTTCTGTGTTTCAAAAATGCCCTAAGTTGCAGACATGAAAATTTCTTGAACAACAGCTTTAATGTAATTAGAACGCAAATGAAAAGATACACAGTACAAATGAAAATGAAGATGTCATACCCAGCAGTACAGAATCACAGAAATTAAACGTTTTTACTGAAATATTTGCAAGGGTTTGATAAAACTGTACAGCTCTGTCATCAATGTCTAGGGGTACATTTTAAATAAACATACTGAAGTTTCCAGAGCAAAAGTGAATGCTTGCAGATTTCAGTAGCTTGTTTTGCACCTGAAATCGCGGTACTCAATGCAAAGCTGGTGTGACATTCTATACCAGTGAGGTATTATTGTCAAATCTAGGAATTTAAATTCTAATGAAGGTAATATGCTGTTTGCCCATTCAGACATTTGGGGTTAAAAAATACCCAAACCAACCAACCAACCAAAAAATCCCACCAAACAATGAAGTAAAAAGATGAAAATTTAGGGGAATAACAACACCATTGGAAAAACAGAAGGAAAGTCTTACTCTGCTAAACATTTCAGCTTCAGCCTGAACTACCTATTTATCCCATGCTAAAGTGACCTTAGAATACTGAAATTTCCTGGTGGTCAAGTAAAACATTCACTGGTACTAAAGAGCACATTTAGATACTAAATTTGTTCAGATTTTAAACACAGCAATCCTGAAGTAAATGGCTACAAATGAGCTGTTTCTTGTTTACTTCCAGTGTTAATGCTTAAGTCAAAGGCTTTTCATTATAACGAAGGAACACAACTGCAAAACCCACCATTTTATTTGCATAAACCAAGGCTGCTGATCACCTTACAACTGAGACAATCTAAACTGAGCATAATGCTTCCTATTTTTAATTTAAACCAAGTCTCAAAGATTCATCAGTTCCTCAGACTGCATGTTTTTACAGAGATGGTTTGTACTGTGTCTCTTGGCAGAATCAAGTCGTGACCATTCTAACTTGAGTCCACGTGGTTATGCTGCCTTTTGGGAGATGCTTACACAGTTAGAGTGCAAGGAAAGAGTATTCATATCGGGAGTCTCTGCCCTTATTATACAGGGCATTAAAAGAAGTAGGAAAACATTAGGAGAAGTATGACTTGCATTAGTTGATTATAACTGCTATAATAAGGTATTATATATTTACAATACTTACATCAAAATGATGCTCCAAAACATACTTTCAGAAATATATTAGGAAAGAATATAAAGACTAAAATGTCAGGCATGACAGCAGGGGTTAGGAGCTTTGAAAGCTAAAAGCTGAAAATACTCGGTACACAGGGAAATTGAAAGAAAAAATGGTATGAGGAACTGTCAGAATTTAGAAAACGGTATGAATGGAAGAAGAAATTAGGACATTAGCAAGGGGAACTACAGAGAACACCGAAGAGAAAAAAGAAGAAGCTTAAATATTGTAAACGAGGAAATAAATTATAGTGTACAGGAAACTATCTGTGAATTGAGATGGCAATAGAGAAAAAATAAATCAGGACTCGATCATGTATGCTGAATGCAGTTCTTCCAAGCATGGAAACAGTAATTATCAGTGGACACATTAAGAAGGAAGTTAGGCTGGAGATAAGCAAAAACCTGGAGAAGAACAAAAAAAGGAAAGGGTATATTTTAGAAACACTAAGCAGAGGAAACCACACATACTAGTAACAGACTGGATAGAAGGTAAAAAGGACAGAGAAAGATCAAATACGAATGCAAAAGATTTAGAGACTCGTGGAACCCTTTATACAGATGGAGGAAGAAGAGACCGGGTACCACTGCCTTATAATAGTATGTAATACCACCAATGACAAAGTCTGTAGTTATTACTCCGGTGCTGGACGTGAGGGAGAACGTCCACAGTTTTCATAGCTGCTTAAGACTATCATGGGAAAGCCAAATGGATTAGAGAAAGACTGAATGGCCACAAAGAACAGAAATAACAAAAATTAAAATCTATCTTGAGATGTTGATGAGACTTGGCAAAGAACCACCAGTAGTTCATCCTTCTCCAGCCACATCAGGATTTACTATAGCACTACACAGGTCCAGTAACCATTGTCACAATGGCTTTAAGCAGAACATAGTCATAACCAGCAACTTAATCCTCAAAACACTTTTATAAAACCATTCTAGGAGCCTCACACAAAAGGGACAAGGAGTTGTTGATGTCCAGCTGCAAGAATTTCAAATCCTCTATTTCTGTCACGCATTTTCACGTAGCATCATCTAACAGCCCTTCACTCCATTAACCTCCGATTACAGTGTTCCTTGCACAGCCTGACACGCGTATTCTGCAAGTATGAAAGTAGACATTTTGGAGGTCAAAATAGAACGTTTTCTTTTTCATGTGCAGCAGCTCCAGGATTTGAATCAGAACTTTTAAGGCTTCCTGAAGACTTCCAAGCAAACACACCATAGCCAACCTCATCCACCTGAGACACAGTAATTTCTTTGTACAAACAGGTTTTCAGCATGCTTATGCTTTTGTCTGTAGCTTAAAAAGTATACAGCTGAGGGAAAAAAAGAAAAAAAGAA
>JAAGNO010012742.1:0-61423 GCA_033439905.1 Ceryle rudis | reverse complement strand
TGGGGGGGGGAAAAAACCAACCCCCCCCCCCCCCCCCCCCCCCAAACCACACAACAAACTTCCTACGCTCTTCTAAACATCAGATATATTTTGATAAACTCTTCTTCCTCCCCCAACTCCTACTTCAGGGCAGCATTCAATGAGATCTTTATATATATAAAGGGAAGACACTGAAATACTTCAGCAGAGAAGTGACTACAGATTTAAAGAATGTATTAAAGAAAAAAAGCAAAAAAGAAACACAAAGGAGATATGTAGTGAGCTCACTTGAAGTATCTGTGATCCTACTTAGTCTATTAATCGTAAACCAGTATTACTATGCATAACATGACAGAAAGAACTACTAAAATAACATAGGCTTATACCTCAGTATGCATATAACAACCACACACAATGTTGTGATAACTGCTTCATGTCTCATGCCAGAGCTAGGACTGATAGAATTTCTATTTAACGTTAAGAACTTGCTCCAAGAAAAAATAATAATAAAAAAAATCAGAGATTAAGACCAAGTACACAAGACCGCACTATTCCCAGAATACTCGGCTACATCTGATCAATCATCAGTGATGATGGGTTTGTGATGGTGTTTAGCCCCTCACAATCTTCCTTTCAGTCCAGCTGAGTTCAGTCATGGCATATCTTTGCATGTCTTCCTTGGATGAGAACAGAGAACTATTTTAAATTCCAGCTTGTGGGGGAAACAAAAAGTCAGGGAACAAACTCATTAGTTTCCTTAAGTTAACAAGGTTTCCTGTTCTGTCAATCTTTACCTCACTATTTGCATTCATTAAAACAAAACATCTTACAATTTTACGTCATGACGAAGAAATAGGCAATCATGCAACCTTATTCTACTTGGTTAGGTATCTCTCCCTGCCTCAGTTATATCTATTTTGATAACATCATCTGGGAAACCTCTCATCTAAACGAGCAGGCTGAGCACAGTCCCTGGGGAAGAGACTACAGCTTATTTTGTAACAGTGTCTGCATTCCTTCGAGAAAAGAAAAAAAACCCCAAACATTAAGCTACAGCTTGTTCAAATTCTACTAGAACAGAGAAAGGACACAATAGTGAGTATACAGTAAGTAAATTAACAATTTTCCTAAGTCTGACCTTATTAAAATGCCACACACGACAAAGCAGCTATGAGCTTAATTCACAAAGAACTCAATGACAGTGGGATTGCCACAGAATTTAAATGAGAAAACATGCGTAGAGCAAACCACTCCACAGCTTCCCTCACATTTCCACGTTCCTTCTTTGCCTCGCAAGTCAAAGCATTTGGAAAACTCTAAGTAGTTTTTCAGGATAAATTAATAACCACAGCATCAGTGGTTTTGCACTGTTTTTTGCCTGCCTGCTTTGCAGCACTCATAGACAGTCTGCTTTGCCCATTTTCAGGGACTGCAGCAATCAGGGAGGGGAAATAAAGGTCACTGCAGAGTAAGGCTCCTGAAGCCCTTTTCCTGACTCTTCTTTTAAGAGGGATGAAGAGCAACGGAGACTCCTTTGTTAAAAGACCAGCAATTTTAGTCTGATTATGCTGTATGGGGAATAAAATTTGTCCTCTTACATGTACCTAATAAGTCCCCAAAACAATCAAGCTAGAAGATCAGTAGTACTGCCAGTGGCTCTGATTTTTCCAGATCCACTTTTTCTTAATGTGTGTACATTTTATATACAAAGAACTTAGAATTAAGGCTAGACAAAAGTTCTCTGAAAAAAAAAATGAACAAAAGATAATAAATTCTTTTAACCTAATAAATTTTATTACGTTTCCCAAAGTAAAGTTCTGGTCTCCTTTGGAACTGCACAACATCTAGATTTCAGTTATGAGATAGACATGAGCTTGGGATAAGTCCTCCTGACTTAAAGTATCTGTTTAATGAAAATTTTAACTGTAGAAATAATTCTAATTTTAGACCACGAACTTGTATGAAATGCTACAAATTCATAATACGCAATTAGGTACAATAGCATTAAGTTACCGGCAAGGTATCTTCTAACGTATTTTCCCCCCGCCCCCACTCATATAACTCCTAAAAAGACTATTCATTTCATCCTTGCTATACAGCTTCTGAACTTAGCATAATTACTGTCAAATTCTTGTTGTGAAGACCTTTATCTAGGAAGTAAGAGTTGTATATAATGCAGAAGGCTCTTTAGTCACTAGTACTGTTGTGGGTATCTTTTATTCTCTTCTGGTCTGCTTTCTTCATCAAAAAAAAATTATTTGCTGAAAAAATATAAATACATAAGATATTGACAGATACACCAAGCATTGCATCATATGTGCTTTTTTTGTGGTCTGTTTTATCGTATCCCTGGAAAAAGAGAGTCACTGACAGAGGAAGGGAACTTCTGGGGGGTTTACAATGTGCTGACCAAAAAAAAAAAACAACAAAAAAACCTACTGAAACCCACAGCACTTACTTCCCAAACAACGTCGCACAAAATAGCAACTCTGCATGATTCAAGAATGTGACACAGAATCATAGCAATGTCTGGGTTGGAAGGGACCTCTAAAGGTCATCGAGTCCAACCCCCCCTGCTGAAAGCAGGGACGTCTGCAATTACAGCAGGTCGCTCAGAGCCTCATCAAGCCTCACCTTGAATGTCTCGAGGGATGAGGACTCAACCACCTCCCTGGGCAACCTGTTCCCGTGCTCCACCACTCTCATGGTAAAGAACTTCTTCCTTACATCCAATCTAAATCCACTCTTATAATTTAAAACCATTGCCGCTCGTCCTTTCACTCCGGGCCTTTGCAAACAGGCCCTCTCCAGGCTTTTTATCAGCTCCCTTCAGATACTGGAAGGTGGCTATTAGGTCTCCCCAGAGTCTTCTCTTCTCCAGGCTAAACAATCCCAGCTCCCTCAGCCTGTCCTCGTAGGAGAGGTGCTCCAGCCCTCTGATCAACCTTGTGGCCTCCTCTGGACCCACTTCATCAGGTCCATGTCCTTCCTGTGCTGAGGGCTCCAGAGCTGGATGCAGTATTCCAGGTGACATCTATCATTGTAACATTTCGCAAGGCATCCAACGTGATTTAGCAATTGAGGTCAGAGTTAAAGGACTAAACAGGCCTGCCAACTGTTGCCCCTGCCTGGAACAGGACAGTGATCCATGACATTCAGCTATCACGTGGCATGACACACCACAGACCTTTCATTTTATGAAGAGAAGTATCTTTAAAAAAAGCAGAACTTTAAACAACAACAAAACCACACAGAAACAGACATGACAGCCTGGGTTTTTTTTAAACTGCTTCAAATCCTAACTATGTTGTCACCAGTTCAGGCTCAGGGCAAGACCACATGAAACACAGAGCAGGAATTTTCTCTCTATTTGTCCCCTTCCCCCCCTTCCTCCCAGGGAAGGATAAAACTGGGAATAAAAGGGGGGGGGTGGGGGAAGCCTCACCCAAGATTGGAAGTTAGGACTATAACAAATGTAATGAGTAACAGGAGAACAACATAAAAAAAGAATATTAAGGGAAGAAAGATACAGAACTATGGTCCAAAACCTGCTCTGAGATGGCCATGGAGTCGGGCCCAGCCAAGCTGAGATGCCCTCACAGCTCCCAGAGGCCAGGAAGGAACAGCCGCTCCTGAACCTCCTGACTCCTTGTTCTGTGGAGCGTGACAGGGAAGGAGAGGGAATAACAGTTGCCCTCTGACCCCTCAGGGTCCACGGGTTACCACCTGTACCCCCAATCAGTCTGTTCACCCTTAAACCACAACATCAAGTGCATGACAAGCCTGTCACAACCCAGGACCTGCTAGCCTGTTGGTCCCAAACTCTGTCTGCAGACAAGCAGTAGGAATAATGGCTAAGAAGAAATCACAGAAGATCCAAGATGAGGGAAACCTGCACTAAATTAGAAGAAGAGCAAGACAGAACAGAGCAAAATATTACTGTGAATAAGAACGGGTAACAGGCTGCCCTGCTATTTTATTCTTGAATAGAGGGATTTTTTTATATATATACTTTGTACAAATTCTTGTATTAAAATAAATATTAAAACAACTGATTTGCCATATCATCCCAAAATGTTGCTAATTTTTGTTGTTGTTGTTGTTGTCACGCCCCCTTCCCCGCAGTGTTTTTGAAGTCCTTTAATATTCAAGCTACGGTTTGAGGTCAGAAATCCAGGTCTGGGGAAAAAAAACAGCTGTTCAACAGCATAAAGCATCCTTCTTTACTGAGACATTTAACTTGCATTCCTAGGATAATCCACCACCACAGTAATGGCATCTTTCATATCAGACACATAGTAACCATCCAGGAATTTGTTTTCCTCTTTAATACCAGCATCAGTGTCTAAAAATAGTATTTCTCATTCACTACTTAGCCTATCAGGACAGAAACACATTCTTTTTTTTGAGTCTTAAGAATTCTTAATTCTTAGTGAGGAATTCTTGTTAGCAGGTTGGGGTTTTTTTGTTTGGTTGGTTTGGTTTGGTTTTTGTTGTTTTTTTTTTTTAAGAAAATTTAGTTCCTGTATATGAAAGAGACTACAGGCACACAAGAGATGGTTTATCGTATTTCTTCCAAAAGTATTTCACAAGACACGCTAGGACAAGTATTAGACTTGAATTATTCCAGTCTTGCAACGAAACAAATCCAACTTCAGATCTGGCCAGGATACAACACCCTTTTGAATGATCACAGCTATTAATGGGCTGGTTGTTTCGCATCTGGGATGCAATCCTACTTCAGAAATCTAGTGCAGCCCAAATGTCTTGCTGCTATATTACCTTCTTATTAATTCATAGATTGCAGAGCTTCTTTTAAATGACCCTTAAAAAAAACCCAGGAAAACATGCCATATTGTTTTACCACAGCTGCTTCTGTCTTGATTTTTACCAACTGGTTAAATACAATCTATTTAGAAAACCAAAACAAACCAAAGCAAAACAAACCTCACGCCCACACCTACTTCCTGACCAGAAAAACCTTCTCATATGGGTGAGTTGATTTATTTATGTTAAATCACTTCAACAAAAATTGCACTTTCTTGGAGTAGTTCTCTTAGATCCTTTCATCCTTCTTCACGCTGTCTTGATTTAATACAGTGAAGTCTGGATCCAAAGATTACTCAAGTCACCCACTCTTTCCATTGCCCTTAATGACCTCTAAGCCATGCCTCAGTACATTCGTTTTTGTTCAAACCTTGGCTATCTTCATCTAACAGGAAAATATTTAAAAAAAACCAAAACCAAACCAAATAATAATGAGAGAGAAGAGAGTTTTATGTTTAATTCAGTGTTTCATTTGCCATTTCTTAGCTCGATACTGTGAAGAAAAGCACAGTACTTTTTTCTTAAAAAATAAAATAAAAAATCTGGAACCCTATAGTGGATCCAGGACTGCTACTTAGCTTTTGGAGCTCCTTCAGTCATCTAAATAAATATTACAGTAAGAGCTGAAATCCAGTAGTTTGGCAATATAGCTGAAATGAAACAATGTCTACATTAAGGAAGATGACAGACAGCCCATTTACTTTCTGGAGTAGCACATTCCCCTCCCTAATTTGCAATAAATACTGCATGACTTGGCTTGTGACAACATGACTTCTTACACAGTCTAAACTAGTCATTCACCAACATCCTAAATCAGTGAAACATTTCAGCTCTTCTTTATACTTCAAGCACGTGAGTAACTCCATTGCTGCCCCATTGCCAGGGAGGGGGTATGCGATAAAAAGTTTTCTAAATAGAATCTTCAACATTTAGATATAAACAAGGTATTTTAAACTTAGAATTATTGGTCTAGTTGGACATTCACCGAAGTCAGTAGCCCTTAAACTGTGTAGGGAAAAAGATTCCACCAAAATGCTACTTTTATCAAACTTTATATGCAGTTAACATTACTAGCATTTTTCTTCCTTTTACATTTAAGTATGTGAGTAATCACTTGATAATTCACACCAAAAATGCTGTAATCTACTGTTTGGGTACCTGTCATGTCGTACGATAGGTGTAGGCAGGACACAGGTCAGGAGCCATCCAAACTCAGCCAGCGTGTGCAATAAAGGTCCATAATCTGTTTTAATTTCACATCCCTACATTAATAATTATAAAAAGTAGTAAAGAGACTCTGTACAGGTTTTATTTGCATTTCTACACAAATTGCAACCGCTCTCCTCTTATAGTGAGATAATCCTTTGAGATGACATCAAACTGTGTTGTTCAGTGGAGATTAAGCATTTCAAACTGAAAACAATTTGAAAAGTTCAGGACTGCAGAAGACTAGGAACACCGACAGAACACACGAACTTTAGGTAGGAACTCTGATTCAGCAAGACATTCAAAGCACATCTCACTGGTCAAACTTGTCATCTTGCTAAATTAAGACATAGGACTTTTTAAGCACTGTAACAGGCGTATCAATTGATGTATTTAACTTTTTATTTCACATCTGAATAACCAACATCTCACTTAGCTATATACTTCAGCTCTGGGGGTTTGGTTGCGGTTTTTTCTTTTGCTGTTTCATTTTGCTTGGGTTGGCGGTGGGGTGTGTGTTTTAATATATTAAGGTCTTAATCTTATGCTGTTTCTTTTCACACTGGTAAGTGTATTTGTCATTGAATAGTTCAAAAGTAAGCCCTTAGTATCTTCCAGTAATGATTCTTTTCAGATGTCACTAATTCGTACCAATCCTCTTATAATATTACAATATTTAAAAACATTAAATAATTTTATTGTTGTACCATGATACAAAAAAAAAAAAACCCAAAACCCAAACAAAGAAAAAGCAAAAAACAAACAACCAAACAAAAAGCAAGAAACCATTTTCTTTGGTGGCTGTATCTGTTGACTTGAGCATTTGTAAGTGTCAGGTCAGAAGCCCTGCAGCACAATTCTTTTATGCACATTGACCAACAGCCACAGGCCTGACTTCATTTTTATGATTCAAAGCTTTAGCTTAGACAGGTGGCCCTGAATGTTTATCAAACACTGGTACAAGCATTCTAAGAAAAAAAAAATGTAAGTAGGAAATAGTGTTGCTAGTCAACAATTTACCTCAATGACTGTCCATTGTTCAACAACTATTGCATCATTTCCTTTCCTGTTAGAACCTGGAACCCCAGAACCTTCTTCTTCATAGATAAATAATCCTTCTAAAGATTTGGGCAAATAGTCTCCTGTGAACATAAAGACAAATACAAACTGAAATATAAAATTTTAGGTTGATATCTTACTGAGTTGTACAAGTGTACTTGGTTTTTCTCATTTAACAGTCCTCTAAAATAAAATGAGCTGAGACAGCATGCAACTCAAGTTTTTGGTAATTTCTGCATCTAGTTACAACTTGATGAACTCAACTTATTATTCACAATGTTTTTTTTCTAACACAAATTCAATTGTGAATAATTTCAATTTTTCAAAAGCATTAGCCACTTCCACGTCTTAATCTGAATTCCAGTTTCCTGTATTCAACATATTCCCTGCAGCAGATGGGCACAAACCCTCTTTATTCCACTTCAATATTCTATGCCTGGCTTTTGATGCGGTGGGAGAAAGTATAAAGATAAATGAAGCATGAAGTGCAAAGCCTAGCGACTGTTACTTAAACAACTCTGTAAATGGCCACAGGAAGAGCCTGAAACAGAAGTAATTGTAGGAAGATTCCTGATGGGAAGGAAGTTTCAGAGCACAACTCCTTGACTCACTTGTTGACTTGTCACTAGTCTGACAGTGTCCGGTTGGCCCAAACTAAAGCCGTGAACCAAATACTGGTTTCTTTTCTGATTTCCTAAAAGACACTGGGAAGCCTTTTGTGCAGATGTACCTTGACTACTGGCTATCTTCAATTAAATTTGAAGAGTAAATTTATGTAATTCTCAGAGTATCAGATTTAAGTCCTCTTCAATACTGCACCATAAAATGTAAAGGGATGATTATTTTTGCCACAGCTTCAGGGAAATCAGATTTAAAGAAAAATAAACACCTCTCAATCAAAGAGAACTTCTGGAACACAACTGGTCTGGTTTTAGAAGTGGACCAGACTGGCACAGAAGTTGTGCTATGTAAATCAGGAATTCCCATTTATTCAGCATGCTTGCTAATGTGCCATAAAATACCAACCATTGGTTCATACTATTTTTAAAATATATTTCATGTATAAGATTTATGTAGTTTTGAGTTATGATTAGATACTTGCATGCATATACATCTGTTGCACACATTTGTAGAGATACCGGGCATGTTATTTTTAGACTGCATACAAATATAATGTGATTGTATATGGAAATATATGGCTTCAGGCATAAACATATGAGTATCTGCACAGCTCCTAATAATGCATAAATAATCCTATGAATTCATGGACTTTGACCTTTCACCGGTATTCAGGCAGATACTCAAAATGGGCAGTTCACCTACAGTCTGTTAGAACATTTCTTTTTCTATCATTTTCCAAACAAGATAGAGTAACCAAATTTTAGTTACTGACACAAGACATCTCCACTCAGCGGTATTTTGAGACAAACTGATAGCTCAGGGAGTGTACTATATGTCAAAACCTCTATTGAAAAAAGCTATGTGTGCGACTACCTGGTTCACCTGCCCATTCTGTCAGTTCTAGTTTTTCTTTGCTAATATCAGTAGTCAAAAAAAAAACAAGTGAAAAAAAGAGTCCTGTGTGACAGATAGCACAAATCAGAAGCAGCAGAAATACTGCCACAGCACTTCTAATAATCTTTGGTAATTCTATGATCATGAGAGCTTCCAAGGCAGTTACAAATGGAGGACACACCACAATGACCCAAATAGCTGCTGAAAGGGAACTTACCCGGATTACGTTTATGACTGCATCCATTTTTGGCAGCAGAAGACAGAAGTTGGTAATTATTAAGAATTGACAATAATTTAAAAATTAATTTTTTTTTTTTTAACCTTAAAACTTCTTCCCAGCTTAAACTGGGTATTACATTTTGATCAGGGTAGCAACAGAATTCTGCTGACTCTGCAGAACATCGGTAGAGTCCAAACTGGAGGAAGATTTCTGCAGCTGCCTGACATGTAGCAGGTGGTTTTATTTTTATTAAATCAATAGCTAAAATTTGCCACTGCACTGAAGATGTATAAAGGACAACTACTGCTAAAGATACCTCACAGTCTAAAAGCAAACAGAAGTGAGGTGAAGATGACAATTAGATGCTTCCACAGGCATACAAGAAGCAATTCCAGTAATGAGTACAAGTGCTTAAATACCTCCCCTGTTCCCCCCCAAACAGTCTCTTGGATTGCTGATTTTTGGATGTCCAACTTTTATCTGTTTATAAAGCTCTTCAATGTTTACCTCAAGAACAAAGATATTGGCTTCAGGACTCAGTAGCTAAATTAATTTTTTACTGTGGTTACAAACGCACGATCAGCTGTAGCATTCCATCCACATTGTGAGCTGTGCCTTTGAATGTATCCACTTCAATTCAGTAGTGTCCCACCCACGAGTCTAACTGAAACACATACCAGTCAAGCGATGCTGAAGCAGAAGTACCAACTGCTGCAAAGAGGCAGCATGAAACCCCTCAGTCAGTCATAACTTGGGTATTAAAGATGGGGTGGTTATTCACACAGAAGAGCAGACAGCCCCAGGGGAATGCAAAGACTGTAAAGCTGTTGTTGGACAACAGCTGCAAAGATTAATTTCAACAGCTGCCAAAAACAACCCTCAGAGAACTGTAACATATCTCCAGAGTTATTTTATAGCTCTAAAAAATCTGTATTGAAAACTAGGAGTCTGATTTCTCACCTCTCCTCCCCCAAAGGAAACTTTATTCTTCCACTGACTTCACCACATAGGAATTACAATTCAAGAATAAAAAAAGATGCCCAAAAAAGCTGCACCATTAGACGGTTTATGCACACCAAATATGCAGTTTGAGAGGGACTATATGCCAAATTCGATCCGAGGTAAATGTTAGTGCACTTGTGTTCCTCTGACAATCGCTGAATTTACTTTATTGCAAAGCACAGAAAAGTGCACAGAAATGCAGTGATTCACACTCAAAATTAAACCAAGAATGATGAAAACTGGATTTGTCATTATTTTCAGGGTTTGATTTTTGAAAAACCCACATCATCTAACTTCCAAAAATTTTGTGTTTTAAACTTTTAATTTAAACCCTTCAGTAATCCAAGCCTCGCAAAAGAAATGTTAAATGCATTTTATTTTAAATGAGAATTTAATGTTTCAAAGAAGCATTAAATAAGACACATAGTCAATACAAAAATTACTCAAAACCCCAGTAATTCTAACCCTTGTATAATCCATGTAAGAAGCAGCTGTAAAATGACTTACAAAAGCCGCTTGAGTGCATTAAATAAACCACTGCCCTTGATAATCAGCCCAAGTATTGCAAAAATTGTTTAAGGTCTCTGAAATCTTTTCAACAAACTTTTTACAAGAACTTTTTACAAGACTTTTCTCCACTGCAGCCCTGTGTTTTGCTGGCTTACGCTGAACTGCCATCAGCAATTCAACAACTTTGTACAAGCAAGACATGAGCAAGGCCAACCAAAGACAAAGAAAGTATAACATTAGCGAAGTATAAACTCATTAGTTACTATCAAACAACATTTATTACAATAATTAATAAAAAATTAACTATGTCAGACTCTTTGTCTGTTCCCCTAACACCAGAATACTGTCATTTTCAAGTAATTGCACAACAGTTGCTACATACTGTTTTTTGCAACACTTCTAATTTCTAGCTTTCACGCAAATTCAGTTCAAATGGAAATCAATCTCTTAATTATGTATTTTGCCAAAAAAAAAAAAAAAAGAAAAAAAAAGAAAAGAGTTTTAGAGTTCAAAATACTTCAGTCAATAAAGAGCTTCTCCTGTTGTCAGCAGTGGTACAGCGCTATCCCACAACTCTGCCAAAGTGCAGGATTTTGGGCTCAGCGGGGTGCGCAGCCGTGGACTCAAGCCAGCAGCGGCACTGCTGACATCAGGCTTGTGTCTGTTCATCAGAGGGATCAAGGCTTGGAACTCTCAAAGATCAAACACTGAGATTGAAGTGAAACTGTCAGAATAAAGAAGAAAACTGGAAAATCCCATGCTCTGAAGCTCTATTACTGTAACAATCTGAGTGTTAACTGAGCTGGTAGAAACCTACAGAAGAGTGAAGGAAGCAGGAGGGACACTCTCCTGTGTGAAAAAGGAGTATCTGCCTACAGTTGAGGATAAAGGACAAAACCAGATTTCGCTACTCTGTGTATGTCCACATCTGACCAGAGCAATCTGCAGAACCATCCTGAAACTTAAGGACCAACAGTCAAATTTGGTGTTTTGGAAAGAATTTTTCATCGCAACAAAGAGCTGAAGAAAGCAGAAAGCACTGAAAAGTCTGACTTAGGTTTAATAATACAATAAGCACAATGGGAACTCAAGGTGCTCCTTCGTCTCATTAGAAATATTCAGAGTGCAGCACAGTTATCTACAGTGAGCAGCAGAACATAAACATCTGGGAAACATATCTAATGATTTGGGTTTCCCCATTAGCTTTTCCTTTAAAAAAAAAAAAAGCAGCCCAAATTTACCAACTAACAAACCCCAAAAGAACACCACCACACACATACCCCCCAACCAAAAAACTGAAAGTAGAATTAGTGCATTACTTCATTATAATGCTACATTACCTTCCTGCTTTGGAACTTCTCAAGTTGATAAAACAAAGCTGAAGTTTCAATTATTTAGAGCCATAACTGCCCAAAAAACAAGCTTCTCATTTCAGGTGTCAGATTCTGTAAATTTACAATGAGCATGTCTACATATTACCCCTCGTACCAAGAAGCAAAACATGATCTACTTTATGTAGAACTCCATAAACTGCAAAAATAAATGAAAGCTTCGTGATATTCTGTGACAGTACTCACCTTTAGAAGTTTCCCAGTGTACAAAAGAATCAACTAAGGACAATCCTTGCTTATAATAAAACGTGGTTAATTCTAGCCAATCTGCTTCCAGTGTACTAATAACTGGCCCCTTTCTTGTGACTTTCATAGACAAGACACCTTCATGATAGGTCCAGCAGGTAGAATCATCGTCATCAAAAACATTGAAGACTGTATATAGCTTGTCTACAAAAAGAAAGGAAGAAGAATGAACTTCCGGAAGAGTGCTCCAAAATAAAAGTATTATTAGTATCTTATTTCTATATGTTTTTTGAATTTTTTTTATTTTTAAATAAAAGTTTTAAAGATTTTTTTCTGATGTGACTATACTCAGCTTGAGCCCTACATACACACACACTCTGGATGAGGTGTGAGGGGCATACGCTCAGGGATATGAGAAGAAATTGAATGTATTACGGTTGGGTTGTCACTGGACCTTACAGATAGGTGGGTTTTGCATGGAGAAAATACAGAAAACTCTAGGGAAACAGGTTTCACTTCTGCTACACAGGGAACTTCTGGCTACAAATATTTGTAATTACTAAAACTGAAGATTAAAAGATAATATTCTAAAATTTTGAGTATTAGGAATGCTTTGTACAGGATTGATTTCTATCCATTATTTTCTTAAGATTACTTAAGTACTGGTATAATTAGGTGTCTACCGGGCTTTCCCATAAAGTAACTGATGAACTAATGGTACAAAACCTTCACATCTTCAAATACGTTTTGTATCTAGGCATTAGTTCAGTGCTGTTACAAAACCAGTCATAAACATAAATAAAAACCTAAAATTCACAAATCCGTAGCATCTTAGGAAATCACTGGTGACAAGTTATGAAGTCTTAGATATATAAATGTCTTTTACAAATACACACACATGTATGTCACTGCTGCAGAGAAGTAACACAAAGCACTCGCCAAAAAATACTCTCATATCGTTCAACATCTGAGCGGCCTAAATCAACACAAAGCAACTTCTGGAAAGCAGAAGTATTTACATTGTCAAAGGAAAGGAACTTGATTTAGATGACCCCGCTTAAGATGCTAGGCTCTCTAGGCTCCAGAAATAGAGGGAGATTTCCAAAATAGAATTGGGACCGCAAGTAGTCTAAATCAATTTCTAGGGGAACCCTCCTCTGTTTTCTCACACACTACAAGTGACATCAGGTGCCTGGAATGAGGGAGTGCAAATTCAGGACAAAATTTCAGACTCTATCAGTACGAGATGACTCTCCTTTCTATAAAGTTTAATTTTAACACCTTCACAGGTGTCTGGCTGTATTAGCATAAATGTGTTTATCCCAACAAAGCTTCATTTTCTTTCCCATATACCAAAGTGAGGTCACTTCTATATTTGTTCTTCAGAAAAACGTAATCAAGTTTCTCCGATACAACTATTCAATTGCTCATGTGCATCAGAAATTTGTCCCTGCAAGCGGCAGATTTATCAAGTCAAAATTCATACATTATTACCCCCAAATCTAGAACTCAGGCAGTTCTGCATTTTTAGAGCAGAGCTAAATAGAAGTGGGCTACTGAAGTGGCAGTACATACCTATGTGCATGTAAGACTTTATTTGAAGATTCATATTAGTATTTTTTCAAGTAATGGTTACATACAACATTCACAAAGAAAGATGGCTAAGTTTTCAGAAGTTTGTCTTACGAACTCCAGTAACTTCACTGGGTATTTGACTAGCCTAGAGAAGCCTAGCATATCCCTGCCAAAGCTTTTTGAAGGATTCCTGAGAACAGTGCATGTAGGGGATGCACCAATTGCTACCCTACCTTGTCACACCCATCTGCATGAACAAGGCTCCTAACAGAACCACAAGTTTTCCACTTTTTACTTACAAGATTTTGATTCTGCTACATAGAGCAAACCCACTATTCCAAGCTGTAGGAGTTAGGTTTTAACAGATCATGATATAAAGGCCCATTTGTAGAATCACCACTTTAATTCAAGTGTTAAAAATGAGACACACTGATTATCTCAGTGCTGATTACACTCTGATTATCTCAGTCATTATCCTGACAGTCCACAAACTGGAGAGGGTGCTTAACTCTTCAAAGGAAAGTGAAAAGGTTGTTTTGAGAGCAATTAACACACATCTGGCCCATCAGGGAAGAACCTATAATGTCAAAATGCAGTCTGACATTACAGTTTCAGGGTGCCTGCTTTCTACACAAGACTACCTTGAACCAGTTTTCACACTTTAGATTACTTCTTCCTTTTCATCCTAGAAAAGCAGGATTCAGTATCAGAAGTCCCTGTCTCAGGCAATCTCTCAGACTACAAAAGTATCTCAGATTCTTCTACAAGTAAATTTTCTAGCACAACACCAACATTTTTCACTTATACTTTCCCTTCCTATACAGCTCTGTAACCATTACTTTCCCCTAGTGTAAATTCATTTTGTAACAATTATCCTCTTTGATTTCATGGTCAATGCATTAATTTAAGTGATCTCTTTCAGGATGCTTCTTGAATGCACGTTAGCCAGAAAGAATCCATTATGAACGGATTAGTTTGCTGCACATTATGTGATTTGGGTAGCAGCACATTAAATTACAGCTCTAGCTAGAAGGAGCTCTCTGTTGTCTGTTCTGAGACAGGCAGAACTGGAATTATAAACATGTAATGGATTTCCAAGAATGTTATGATTTTAATATTAAGAGTAAGTGAAAACTATATGCATTTAGGATGAGGTTTTAAAGCAACTGCATCCTTCTAAAAAAGAGTTTTACTGCCACATATTTGTTATATACACATTGAGCAAAAAGGCTATCAGCTTGCACCGCATTCAAAATCAGCACTACACCCTGGGCAATTTTATGAAGTTTGTTTTGTTTTTTTTTTCCTTTTTCTTAAATTACAAAGTAGAATTTTCACAGAACAGTTATAATATTCTGTATGAAAACCAAAATATTTTAATACATTATCACAGTTCATACAGAGCAGAAGGTAAATATTTCTTCTGTTTCTTTAACCAGCAACATTTTTAGAAATACATATGTATTTAAGGAAGATACATCTTCCAAATCCAGTATTTGATACAATAGAACGTGCTCTTCTGTTATTTTTTTCCAACACCATTTTTAAACAGCGGCTCAATAAAATATCTTATTTATGAAATAAATAAGCAGTATTTATTACCATCTCCTTTTCGTGGCATAACAGGGTTGACTTCTTTTCCAAACTGGAAATCTGCATCCTGTAACAGACTGCTTTCTCCTTGCATTTCTTCCTCTATCCCACTCTCAGATGAGTGACCGCTCAATGTTCCTTCATTCCAGTTTTTGTAGTTTTCATCAGAATTTTTTCTTCTGTGTTCCCTGTTTCTTCTGCCCAGTGTTGGTTCCAGCTCTGCACTTCCATCTGTGCTCGTTCCATTACAGGCTTTAGGTTGAGGAAAATGTTGCATTACAAATCCCACAAACTTCTTTCCTCTTTTAGCAGCCTCATTAACCTGCATTTACAACAGAAATTTATCTGCAAAGTGATCTTAGAATTGCATGTCGCTTTTCAAATAAACAAACTTCTAGATACATGCTCTTTTTAATAAACCGATGATTTTCAAAGACAGACACATCACTGTACTATGGAAGGGTGGCTTGTCTTTGTACACTGCCCATGTTTCAAAGTAAATGGAAGTCTTCCAGCATGTCTTTGGACTCATGCCAAGAAAGGTGGCCAATGCTGATGCTGTCTTCAGTATATACAAAGTCCTTCCTTTAGAACAAATACAAAGCATTTTAGTTGCTCTGTTGTAGTGATAAGCAGTATACTGGTGCAATCAACAGTATTGTCTCTGAACACACGATACCAGTCATACTAAAATTACTGACCACTAAAAGAACAGAAATATCTAGGTGTCATATGTCCGTTTCTCTATTTGTCATGACTCATTATCCCCTGGTTCCCTTAGAGGCAATTCAGCTTCACTCTTATGGAGAATAGTGAAGGAGCAGAGAAAGAAGGGAGCTAGAAGCAAATTTAAACCCTCTTACCTCTGCTTTCTGCCTGTGGTGTGTCTTGGCACTGAAGTCTCAAAACACAACTGCAAAATATGTGCCACCAGTCGGTTGTGTCTGTTCTTGGAGGGAGGATTGTTTGGGGTGGGTTTTTTTTTTTTCTTTCCTTTTAGTGGGATAAGGAGCACTACTGTTTAGGAAGGTGATCCCACTGCCATCTTGTGCTACAAGCTCCCCTCTGCAATGAAGTCTTTCCAGGAAAACATAGACATGCCAGCCCAGAAAGAAGAAATTGCTTGGGGAGCACTGGATTAAACAGGGCAGAGGGGGAAGGAATTCTACCTAATTAGATCAAACTATTAATTAAAGTGAATAACACGCAAATAGCTGATGGTACTACAATCCTTTCTAGTACCATGATAGACTAAGTGTTACTATCTACTACCCTTAGGTAAGTACAGCAATGATATGACATGCCAATGACTGTGATTACACAGAGCAGCTGCCTCTAAATGTGACAAGCAACATGCAGAAAAATCAGTAATATGACAATCTTTTTCCTGAAATGCCACAAAAGTCTTATTGTTTGAAATTTTATTTTTAATAGAAGTAATTTTTTTACTGCATTCTTGTCTCCGTCTTTTTAAAACACTGGGAGCATTTTAAAATCAAGTTATTTTCACATACTGTACCATATTTGCTTGCAAGAGTTAATCACTATTAATTTAAGGTGTATTTTTCCTTTAAATGTTTGTCTGATATGCTACACAACCAACCTGGCAATATATATACAGTATAAATGTATAATGGAATCCCACTTTATTTGAAACACCTGGAAATTTCAAACCAAGCCGTTTAGCAATTTCTAAAAAAAACCTCTGTGATAATTTCAAGTATCATTCAAGATCAGCAATATGCTTCCTCCCCTACTTCTTTCCTTGGTAACTAGTGCAAAAGACATCACTAACTCCTGTAATAACAGTAGTTTCCTGTTTCAGCAAGTCTTCAATTTTGCAGAGGAAGTTAAAGACAAAAAGAACTCGAGCTTGCATTCCAGTGGAAATTCAGTTTTAACTATATAGTATTTTCAAGAGGTGTGCTAAGTGAATATTTAATACAGTTATTATGGGTTTTGTATTTCTCTTAAAGAATGAAAAAAAGCTCACAAATTGAATATATTTATGTTCATTAAGATTACCTCACTTAACCCAGAATGATGTAACACCTCAGATTTTCTTTTTTTTTAGTATTAATTCCATAAAAAGCTACCATACAAGCATTTTATGAAGAGAAAGTTTGGGCCCAATTCTGCTTTCAGTGGTGTAAGTGGCCAGTCTCCCAGAGCTTTACAGGGCTCAGGACTAAGTCCTGAATTAGAAAAAGCAGGGAAGAAAAGTAACTCCTTTCACATTAAGAAAAGGCTTTGTAACTTCTATAAAATAATCCATGTTTAAAAGTCAAAAGTAAAAAGAAACAAAAACCATCAACTACTAAATATAACTTACATTGTAGAAAAAAAAAATAAATCTGAAGAGAAGTTTGAAAAGACTCTCCATTACCTTTTCTAACAGTTCTTTCACTACCTCATTTGTCAGTGTTTCATACACTGAAGGACATTCCTCAATCACCAGCCTGGGGTGCCTTTGTCCTCTGGGTGCTGCATGCTTCTGGCTAGAACACAGAAAGAAAGCAGCCTTTGTCAGTAGTTTACTGCTAACTTGATCAAATGCTTGCATATAGAATTCTTTCTTGAGGAATAGTCATGAATGAAATCCTGGTAATGCTTTGTTCTTCATACTTTTATGTAGAACTCAGTGGGTTTTGATGTTTTGTTCCGTTTCTTCCGCAAAGAGGCAGGCACTGTGTCTTTACAATGTCAGGGTAAAAATATTAATATTTAACAGGAATTTCATCTGAAGACTGTTCATAGCCATGTTTGCCTGAAAGCTCAGTTTCCAAAACAGCCTTGCTTTTGTGATAAACCAACCCCAAAATCTCTGAAAACAAACAAGAAAACAAAGCCCAGATTTAAGTTACAGATGTAGCAAGCACAAACCGGGTTCAGGTCTGTAGAATGCACACTGTGCACAGAAACGGTACTTTTACACCGTTAACGTACTGCTATTTAGTTTTTGTAACTAAAGCAGAGTTGCTGCTATCGTATGAAATAAAGCATAGGCAAATACTAGAAATACAATGCGGTAAATTACTTTGGGTTTGGCAACGTTTAAATCACTCAGATCTGAGAATCCAACAAGCTGTAACTTCCATTTACAGTTGAAGAATAGTATTCATCGTGTTTTATCTAAAGCCAATTAGGTTATTACTTGGACAACAGTATTTGCTATATAGCGATAATACAATGGGATTTTATTTGATGTTCCCTTTGCTCAATGTTTTGCTTTAGAATGAAACATCCATGAGACACAAGCGAATATAAAAGGTTACTTTCCTAATAGTAAGCAGCAAAGGTGTATTTGCCTATAGGAAAACCAACGTAGGTACATATGGTACCTAGAAAGGAAATTGGGAACCTACACCCAACAGTTTCACATGTAGACTGCGGAGTCTTGCCCTTCACCCACTGAAGAATCTAAACAGTCAAAGGATCCCAGATCTACAAGGATAAAGTGAGTTGTGAGAGCTGTGTGCTGACAGCAACAAATCTTAGAAGCTCCAGCTCCAAAAAGCAAGCATTTTGTTTTTCTTGCTCAAGTATTTGCCCACATGGACAACACTCACCTTGTCTGCAGATGGATTCCAGAGTTAAGTTACGTTGTATGACCAGCAAATACCACGTACAATGCTTGTTTAAGCAAAGTGTTTGAAAAGCTCCCTCACATGAACCGTGTTTTACGGAAGCATTTCTGGTGTGGCAGGGCACACCTTCCAACTCACACCCTGCTTCTTCATACAGCTTTGTGCATTGCACTAGGCCTCAGGAGCAAAGGGGAAGCATTACAGCTCCTAATGCAATAAGAAACCCACTTTTCTAGTTATTAAAAATAAGCACAAAAGTTTATCTTCACATTCAAAGGATCTAATGGCAAAATTTCTTTGTACATTTTCTTTATGGTCACACAGCGATTACAATGGAGGAAAAATGGGAGTAATAAACAAGATATGGAGCTGGAACAAACACAAAGCCTTGACCCCTCCCTCACTGTCACAACCAAGCTTTTTGTATGACTTCCAATCACAGAAAGTTTATTTTTCTTTCTAAAGAAGGAAAAAATAAGCTCTCTCTGACAAACTAATTCACAATTTATAGGTCATTTTCCATGAATAATGCTGTTATCGGAAAAGTGAAAGCACAAACGTTTTGAAAATGAAGAAGGAAAACCAGACATGAGATAATTGAAAGTAGCTCATTATTCTCCTAGTGTTTTGTTTCATGTATTTGCTGCAGGTTCTAAGACAGATGATAATTTATTATAAAAATAGAAGGGTAAATTAACAATTTATCTTCTCGCAGATTCTGATAAGCAACTTTGGACTTTTATTTGGACATTTACTAAGGCCAAATAAACATTAGCCTATTGCGTGCTTAGTGTTAAATAAAAACATTACCAACTTGCTCACCTTTCTGGACAAGGCACAGTTATTTGATTTCCTGAGGGGCTCATTTCAAGCTGATAATAAATTATGCATGTTGAGCAATGCACTTACAAATAGCTTAAGAAACAGATCAACGTATTCAAATTATTTCACCGTTACCTTAATTTTAATCGTGAAAGTACCACTCGATACATGTGACTTGCAGGGAAGTTCCTCCTACGTCCAATTGGCAGCATAATAGGATGAATAGCTCCTACAACATATCCTTTCCTGTAATATTCTTCCACCTTACATGTTATATCCAACACAGAGCCAATCTTGATAACTTCTGGGTTTGAGGAAGCTAAAAGCATTGAAAGCAGAAGAGAAGCACATTATACTGTGTATGTACGTCCATACACTTTTTGAACAAGTGCCTTTTATATAAACCACAAAAACCTATCTCAAGGCATTTACTAAAAAGCTACAGTTCTATTTCTACAAGAAAAAGCAGAATCACAGTTGAAGCACATACTTTTACAAGTTAATATGATCTATTTTTAACCTATTTGGCAACACTTTCTGTTGAATTTAGCTTTGCCAAACTAATTTAAGAGCTGCACTGACATCTAAACACGCAACAGGTCTGAAACAACTATTTTGTCTAGCCAAACGTTTAAACACACTGAAGCAGTACCCTTCAACCCCAGTTGTGAGGTAAATTCCCACACAATGATTTAGAGCCTAAAACATTCTTTTTATATATTTTTTTAATCCCTTAAAAGTTATCTGTGGATTCTAAATTGAACTTTTAACACAGGCCCAAATCCTTTTTTCAGCAGACCTAAGTACATGCCACTTAAGTGAGCTATGTGGTGTCACCAGCTTCTAAGGAGGATCCCTCTTAAGTGTGTGCAAGCATTTCCAATCTGTAGGCAACAGCTAAGTACTGAATTGCTACTGGAGGCAACTACAGAGATAGAGAAAACTTTTTGGAGAACCCTTTTTGAATGGTCTGACCCACAGCTTTCAGAGAACAGGAAGATTCCTCACTGGTAACAGAGGCAGACTCTGCCACAGTCAGTCTGACAGTATTTCCTGCTCCCCTCAACTCCAGCTGTAACTGCAAATGCTCTCATAAAGCAGGAAACCAATACTTACACACAGATAAGTAACTGCAGAGTAATTACACCAGCATATATTTGCCATCATCAAAATGTTCATCCTTTATGAACATATGAATGATATGAACTTTTATGACAAGACAGCTTGGCTTGGAATTGGATGGTCTCTATCATGACACCGGCTACAAGTGACGTGGGGTTTTTTTGTGTTCTGACAAGTCCCTCTCTTTGTGAGGCTTTCAGTGCATTAAGACCAGTGTCCAACTGTACTGAAGGATGTCTCAGTTGGAATTAAGTGACTTCACAACACTTTTTTTTGAGATACATTTTCACACGCTGCTTGAAACATTCCCTTTCAAACCATACAATAAACTGAAAACAATAGGCTAATTCTCCTTTTGTATTTTTTTTTTAATTACAGAATCAAAGAAAAACCTGATAAATGCAGTAACATAAATCTCACCTACCACTTAGTAAATATTTTCCTTAAGAGTTAATTTCCTGTTCTTACATCCTCTTATCTACCTGCCCTACATTGTAGGTGGACAACAGCAAGGAATTTCAGGGCTTTATAAAGACACACCAGGTCAAAGTTTATCTATCCTACTGGTTTAAAGTATCACAAACCAGATCTGCAAGTCTTTAGTTTGCTTGAATTTTTATTCTAATAAACTGAACTAGAATTCTGCTGTTTCATGGGTGATGTGTTCTGTAAAACATCAACCTCTATACTGCTTTCCCACTATAAAATGGGCATATTGCTGATATATATATACACCTTACAGAAGGCTTTTTTAAAAGCAAACAGAATAAGTGAAGCACCACACTAGAAACTAACGTTTTACAACACTCAAATGCTTTTAAATACCAACTTCTACTAAAGGGAAAAAGGCATGCAGGCCTCCTTTGCTTGTCACTGCAACAGCCTTCACAGCTCTGAAAAGCTATCAAGAGAAACCAGAATCATGCGTACCATGGGAAATGCACACTGCCAAAATATATCACAAATATATATATTAATGGTTTATTGGTACTAACTAGCAAACTCAACCTACTTATGTAAACTCTGCTGTTCTCAGTCATAGGGACTGGGCTGTTGCAATTTCTTGTGCTACCTTGTCTTTTTTATTTATTTTTTTTTAGCAGATAGTACATCACAGCCCTTCCTTTCACAGATAGATGATGTTTTGCTCTTAGCAAGGTCTCCATCCCATGATTCCACTCATAGTTAATCCAGAAGACGTTAAATATGCATTGCAGAAATAACTGCTCTATAGCCCACAAGCCAAAAAAGCAGGAGTGTATGCCATGTCATCATCACTTCACCGACTTCACAAATGTCTTAAGCATTTTTCATTAAGGAAATTTCCTTCTTGATGTGCTGTCAACAGATAGCCAAAATACTTGTGCAAATAGCAGACCATCTACCTTGCCAGCTGTACAGCACAGACAGCATGCATGATATTGAAGATGACAACATAACAACTACTTCATACATATTCATACTGTTATTTGTAGTGAAAAGAACTTCAAAGTATGTCATCTTAGTGAGCTGCATCAACATTCCTTTTTTTCCCCCCAAACAGGAGGGTTGTGGAGAAAGCAAAATCATTCTGCTTAAGTAGGATTTAAACCATCCCTACTTTATGGCTACCCTGACCTCAAAAAACCCCAGCCATTTTTGGAACTGACAAGTCTCATGATTGAGACTAGAATTTACAATCCTTGACAGGCATTTAAAGTTACACTTCAGAGTCCACCGCTCCCCTTCCTTTGTACTCTTGTATCCCCCTAAAATAAGAGGCTGGCTATAATTTTCTTGTTTGACTTCTCCTGATGCACAATTCAAGTGATTTTTACAGTGGAGATTGGAGTATTTTGGGGACAAGGAGGGAAGAAGCCAAGGTACAAACACACTGCTGACATCTAGTTAAGATGCACAGGGACTCCAGCCACTGAATTGAGACTACAGCATAGTTGACCTAATCTGCAACATTGGCTTGAGAGAAGATACTGAGTGACTCCCGAGCAGGGTCACTTTTACTTCACATTGCCTAAATCTGATGAAGCAGAGAATAAGATGGATTAAATTAATATAATGCATTTATGCTTGCTATAGTTTTATGTTAATGTGGGACATAGTTTACTGTAGGATACTAAGTGCAGCTTTTCTGTTTAATTGGGTGAAGACACTTGGCAATGAGTCACTCAAGCAACCAGATATACCAGATGTTGTGGAAGACCTTGCTCTGGAAATCAGCAGATACAGAGTGCCATGAAGATATAATGCAACTGGACACCAGAATGAAAACTAACTTAGCTCTAAAAAGCAGACTCCAACAACAACTATTTCAAGGTCAAATACACAGAGCTAGAACCAGTCGAGAGAAAGATACCTGTGTTCACAAATACACCTGCTTGCAGGTACAAACTTAAAAGTTAGACAGTGATCCGAGACTGATCTCACTGTTGTTTAGCATCCATAATTCCACAGTAAATCCCTAAAGCTAAACACTTTTGAATATCAGACTAAACAGGAGAAAATTAATCTTTACTGCTGTACTGAGAGGTCATCAGAATAGAGAGATGCACCTTTACTTGCACTTGTTTGATGTGGGGTTTTTTTCTTAAGTGACAACCACCTTTACAACAAATACACTTTACACAACACTTCCAGAAATTTGTTACTTCAAAACACAGCAAAACTATCTGGAATACAGATTAAGAACACTAAATACTCTTCAGTCTCAAAAAAAAAAAAAGAAAAAAAGAAAAAAAAAGTTTTATTATCCTTTCTATTATCAATAGATTAGTAGGTAATTTATGTATGCATTAGGCAGCCTAGCTTTATTTCCAGTACAGTACCACATATACCTCCAGTACATTTAGCCACACAAAGTTGTTTTGGTTTTGTTTATTCCCCCCCCTCTTTTTTTTTTCCTCCAAAAAGATCAAGCCAGTGAGAACCTATTTGAGTACATAAACAGAACAAAAACTGTTGGATGCCAAGTACCATAACTTAGTAGAATGAGGCTTCTATTAGTATCTTGTAGTTTTTCAATGAACAGACATGCATTTTAAATAAAATTATTACTACAGACCTTCAGAGTTAAAAGCAAGCAGAGGCCAAGCTGTTTATGAAAAAGTTCCTGAAATTGTAACAACACGCACTTACACTTTTTCCCTTTCTCAAACCCCTCTAGCAACTGCATTTACTTCCAATCGTTGCTATTATGTTTTTCTAGTAGATTGGGATGTTAGAAAATGCAAGGTACTACAAAGTGAGTGCAAAACTGAGCTCTCTATTTTCAGAGGGCAGCCATCAGGGCTTGTTTGTTTTCAACTTTGTGGAACAGGGAGTTGCTCTGTTAGAGACAGGACACCCTCGGGAAGGAAGTATCCCATAGAGCACTGTCTGCCTCGAGCTACGCATACAAATTTTCCTTCATTTCAGTCATGATTTCAAAAGACTATTCAACAACTACAAGTAAAGCATTAAAAAAAAAAAAAAAAAAGCAAGAACAGAAAAAGCCAAACAGTAAGATGAACTGTAATACTCTTACTAAACTATCTTCCAAGAGGGTAGGGTGGGCATAAGAGAAGCTGCTCTTGGTATACAGCTAAGAAACAGACTTACTTCTGCATAAAGTAACAAGGACAATGACAGCCTGTTTTCAGAAGTTGAATGCACTTTTAAAAATTGTTATTCAATTAAGGCTCTGGCACAGTGTATTTTCTGAACCGTCACACTGAATTCAGGCAACCATTATTTAGAGTACGGATGGCAGTATCTGACTCACAGGAAACTAAGAAAATCTCCTCTAACAGTTTCTAGCCAGCTTCCTTAACAAGGACAGTTGTGTAATTTGGAGGGTTTGGTTGTTAAAAATACTTCAGTAGTTTCCACTGTAATTTTGCGTGAGGACCTTCGTCATGATTTATGTTTCAAAATAAAAGTCTTATATTTTGGCTAGCTTTTATCAAAGTATTTAAGTAAAATTCTATGTCATGCTTTCTCAGAATAGCAAAGATATAATACAAAAAGATACCTTCTAAAGTAAAATCCAGCAATACATATTCATAAGCAGAATCTGTCTTTGTTTCAACTTGTGGTCTCTTCAGTGTAGAAAAGATTTTTCCAGGGCTGCTATCATCTGGGTCTTCCAGCTTTCTCAGTCCGCACCCCATGGCAAGATCTGCAAATGATTAAATCGCAGGAGAAGGTGGGGGGAGCAGCAAGATCTGTCGCTCTTACTACAGGGGAGAAAAAAAAAAAAAGTAGCCAAATAATTCCCTTTGATTTTGTTTTCTATTAGCTGTAAATCCAAATAGCGAAAAAATCCATCTCCCAAATCAAAAAGTAAAGGTATTTTCCATTCATTTTTTATACAGAAAGAATAAGCCCAGGGTGATTTCAATCTACAAACTTGCTAAGAGTAGTCTTCATTTCGCAGCACTGTTAGAGCGGCTACAAACCAGCAGAGATTTTCCATGCCACGTCAATTTACAGCCAGCCCCCTATCAGTGCTCTCTTGCAGAGGACACCAATAGTGCTTTGTTTGTCCTTCTAGACTGACTGGGTGAGGGGGGGCCGTAGGGGGGAAGAAGAACTGAAAAAGAAGTTAGAGAAACTTGTCTGTAATTACTTACCTCCAGAAGTTCTCAACTGCAGTAGAAAGTCAGAGAGGAAAAAGCAAGTTAGTCAGAATGAAAGAATGAGAAAAGAGCCTCAACATGGTTGGAGACGAAAATCATTTCCAGAAAGGAAGTCAGCTTCAAGAGGAAATTGCTTCTGGCATCTCAAAGGGTAGAAAAGTAAATGAAAAGCAGTTTAATCCTTACTTTAGATTTCAAAGTTTGGTCCCTATTTCCGTTCCACAGGAACTTCCAGAGGGGAAAGGAGGAGGGGGAAAACAAACCAAAAAAAAAAGAACGAACACGGTGTGATATTTTGATATATTGTAATAATGTAAACATAGTTAATAAAGACATTTCTTGCCTAGAAAATCCGTAAGAATCTACATCACTAAAAATCAACTTGCAGGTTTTGATAAACACTGAAAATTACAGTGAAACTCTCATTTCAAAACTGAAAGACTTTCTCAATAATATATATGAATACAGGTACAAGACTTTGTTCTTGGTTTTTCATAGGTATTGAACAACTGAAATCCTCATCTGCCAGGCTGACCTCAGTTGGTACGGCCACAGACTTCCAACATTGTTTCCCAAGTAGATTTTTCTTTAAGTCCTGAAAATGTAGTTTATTATTAAGGGCACTCATTACTCTTAAATTAACTACTGCAAGTCACTTTTAACAGTATTACACCCGATGCAGGCTGTGATGATATATGGGAAATAAAAGGAACGGTGATGGATTTTCTAAGGCCCCATTACTGGCAGAATAGAGAGAAATTTACCTGTTTCTCTGAATGCAGTCTGAGGTAAATTGAGAGTCACCTAGAGAAAACCAGAGATTCACAATGCCATTTTGGATGAAAGGAAAAGCACATGTGAATTAAAAAAAAAGCTTTTTATTTTTTCTCGCTGAAAAATACTAATCTTACCAAAAACACCCACATTTTCTATAATTAATCACTGCAAGTTAAGTATTAACTACTTGGGGTTTTCTTCCTCTCCTATTGCAAGTAAAGTGATGTTTCAGTTAAGAAGCTCACTAGGAATGTTAAGTCTGCAGACTATAACCCCTTTGATATCCACATTATAAAGTTACTTCATTTTGGAAGAATCTAAAAAAGACACTGAGTGCAGAGCCTAGAATTGGAGTTGCAGTTACGGCATTCAGTCTTTAAAACAAGCTCCCAGGTGCTGAAACTAAGAGGAAATCCCTCAGTGTTGTCTTGATTAAAACCTAGGAAAACATACCAAATAAAGCAGAATTCATCAGTTTCCTGCATGTCTGCCTACACAGAAATTGCTTCCGAACACTATTCCCCCCCCAGCAAAGGCCATCCCTGAACTGTTACTATACCAGACACGCATGTTAACTGTCCACTCAACCTTGAGAATCCCACTGCTTCATTCCACACAGTCATTAAGTAACAGCCTGTATAAAGCCATGGATGACTAAAGTAGCTTTAAGTGAAACAACTTTTCAGTAGCAGCTGGTTGCTTTTTCATTTAACTGAAGGTAGCTGCATTTCTAAATGAGGCCAGAATATCACATTTTGAGCTATGACAAGGCTTAAGCCATATTTCAAACCTCTCACAAAGATAAGAGTTTTCATAGTATAAGCAAACTCTTATGACACCAACACAGAAGTGCTGTTACGAATAAACCCCAGTAGTCCTCATTTTGGATAACCCTAGATTAGTTAAGTAGTTATAACCTTCCAAGCTGGAAGTCAGTCAACGGTTGCCATTGCAGACTTGACTCAGAAGTCACTGTACTGAACCAATGAAACAAAGACCCCACGGAGGAAAAAACAAGACCAACCAACCCACCCACCCCCCCACCCCCCCAAAAACCCCAACAACAACAAAAAAAACCCAAACAAACCAACCAACCAAATGAAAAAAAAAAAAAGCAACAAAAAACCCACCAAACCCACCAAAAAAAAACCCTAAAAAACAACCACCAAAGACACACAAGAGAAACCCAACAAACAAACAACAAACTAAGAACTAGCAGCATCCCTCACACAAGGTCAAAGCGGCATCAAAGCACCTGAATGACTCAGGAGAGGAAGAGGATCCTAAGGTTCCTGGATTCAAGAGCTGCTTAAGGAGCTGCTTGAATAGCTTTAGTATCCTGTTGTGAAGTTGTAAAATACAAACCAGCCCATTTACAGTGACCTAAAGCACAAAGGCTCTGGGAACTGGCATCAAAGAACAGATCCCTAAAACTCCACTGAATCACCGAAGCGTGGCAGTCACAGCAACCTCCACTGAGACAGCACGTGACTTAGCCCTTGGATGTAATTTTTAGACTTTTAAAAAGGCAAACAAAGATAGGCAAACAATGGACCAATTAATCCAAAGGAACTATGCTTCTGTGGAAGGCTTCCCTGACAAGGTGGAAAAACTACACAAAGTTTGCAGAAGAGCAGAGCACCAACAGGAGTGCAGGTCCAGAGCTGGATTATCAGCAGTCTTCTAGCAGCGCGGGATGAGAGGCAGTAGAAGGTCCGCAAAATTTTGACCAGAAAGCGAGACAAGCCTTGCTGTCTCAGCCTCAGGGTTGTTCCTGTCTCTTGCTCATGACGTACTTTGAACCCTGTTACAGATGTCATGTGAGTTTTGAAAACATTTGTGCGGGAAGCATTTTTTACTTCCTTGCTGCATTGCTAAACCTACTGAATGTAAGGACATCATCTGATGCTTGAAACATGTTTTGAAATAGATGTCCCTCTGCTCCCAACTCTCTGCTGAGCTGCTCTCTGTTAACATTACCGATGTCCAAGGCAGGCTCTCTGTCTACAGCGCGGATGCCAAATAGAAGTGGTGTTGGCACCCCTTTTTGACAAAATCTCTCTCGCTGAAGTTAGAAACGTGACACTTCGGTTTTGGAACGTCTATGATAAACTGACTTAAATACAAAGCCCGTTTACAAGAATGCCTTCTCTTCTCCAAAACCAAATATGACCTGCATAAGCCATTTAATAAAATACAGTTTAAACTTTGCCTCCTCCAGTATCTTAAAAAGTCAAAGGTGGATGGTACTACTTGACAGTAGTATGTTCTTTCTTTCACATCATCTGAGATCCCTGTTGATTAAAATCATAAGGAAAGTTATGAAAACAGTACAGGTACACAGAAGATTTTCCTTGTCTGTGAATGCACAATCTCAAAAGAAAGCGAAAATGAATAAATATTCAGGGACATTGACACAAGCATTTAAACCTTAATGGATAAAAAAACCTTAAGAAAGATCATAAGATACTTGAATCTGCACTTGAGTCAGCTATACCAGGACATGTAGCAAACATTTCCTTAAAGACATCTCTCTCTCTGATGAGGATACGGGCTAGGATGTTAAAAGCAGAAGGAATCATACTGCTTTTATGCTACATTAACTTCAAAAAGCTTCAAAAGATGCAATGTTTTATTTTACATTTTAAAATACACATTAGACTGCATAAGAAAGGCCATAAAATTGTCAAGCTATGCTACAATCATGGCAAATGACTCCTGCTCAATCGTGTGATTCATAACTAGCATTGATTGAGAGAGCATTTCACACTTTCCACCACGTTAGGCCAAAAGGGACAAAACCATCGTTCATGATACACGTGTGAGAGGGTTACTCACTCAAAAGATTTTAACTGATAAGCTTGCCAGAATAAATTCACTAACACAAGCTGCACAGACTTTAAGGATCCATCCTGTTCTTGAGGTTAAAAATTAGTGAGCATCAGAAATACAAATATCTTAAAACCGTACCAATTGCCTACATTATTAAAGATTTCATCAGGACCCAAACTGACTCAACTAACAAGAAACAGAAGGGATGCTTCTTAGTTCCTCTGACAAAGTCAAAAATACAAAATAATAATTGTACCAAACATGTTTCCCACTTGTGGTGATAACCACCCATGTTTGCATCTCACAAAGGGATATATAAAAGCAACTTTAAAATGTATTTAAAAACCCAGCATTATTACCAGCTATAGATCAGTCATCATTGACATAGAACGTTTTTAACAGAGGACAGACACATTAATAAGATACAGAGGGGCCAACTACAAACACAAGCTGTACTAGTCAGATTTCTCCAGAACCTGAGGCTATCTCAACACCTACAGGACCAAACCCAACACATTGAAGTAACCCTCTATATTCATAATCTCTAATTGCAACACTTTTGAATGTCAGTTCCTCTCTGAACTTCTTCCTATGCTCACTTCGTTTTATAACTCAAGGCAAATACAAAGGTTTTGCTTGAGACAGGATAATGACAAAAAAAAAAAAAAAGAAATTTCCATCAGAGAAATTCTGCAATTTAATTGTCAAGTATTTTTCACACCTCCACCCCCAAGAACTATAACTAAAACACAATAATGACATTTGGTCCTTTTTTCTGTAGGATGATTTGATTAAAATTTTGTCTATAACTTAAAGGCTTTAAGAAAGTAGCTGTGTTTCACTCTGAAGGGTGCTTGGTTTGACAACAGGTTTTTCTTTTTTTCCTTTTTTTTTTTCCTTTGAAGAAATTAATTTTGTGAATGCAATGGGAACAGAGTCTTGTTAGGCATGTTAACTACCAGAAAAGCCAGCTTTTCTGCAATAATATTTAGCTTAGTGTTCTAAAAAGCGATTAACAAAGACAGGACAACCATAGTTTGTTTTAATGCCTGCAAAAGCATAGTTTAATGATAAAAGTTCATCAATTCCATGTTTCATATTTTTCTAAACCCATACTTAAACTACTAATTCATAGTACAATTAAATAAACAAAAATTACAATCCAAATAGCAGGTAGGGACCAACTTGAATTAAACTTTTATTTGACAACTTGGAACTCTGCCAGAAGCTACAAACTAAAAACTCATTTTACTATTGCTGTATTACAAGTAGTCTCAACAGAATGAGTTTTGGATTTATAAAATCGCTAGCAGTTCTCTAAAATGAGATCCCCAAGTTTACTAAGCTTTTATCTCTGCACATCCACGGTACCTCTCTTATCAAAGCTGCAGTAACTAGATCATTTCTATCTGCAATGCAGCATTAAATAACACAGCTATATGATCAACTGAAATCCCACATCCTAAACTGAGACTGGATGGTCTAGTTTATCTGATTCAAAACAACCGCAAACATTATGAACACTGTTTTGTTTTAGCTTCAACGTACACACATAGTCTGCAGCTTCACTGAGAGTGGTACAAAAAGATCATGCAAAGCCCTCAAAATTACAGTTTCAATACTTTAAATTATTTCTGACTCAAAGTCTAAGGCGGCCTTATAAGACCTGCATTTTCCCAGTACATCTTCACTACATTATTGAAACAAAGCTACATATTCCTGTTCTGCTTTCTATATTTCTAATCGCATTTTCTGCTCAACAGCTTATAAGGGTTTGCGTACAGGATTGCACAGGTCTATCAAGACACTGGCATTATGGTTTGGAGCCTTTAGATACCAATTTAAACTGTGTATTTTTTTTTACTTAAATAGGAAAGATAAGAAATTTATACCAAGTGAATTGAAAGTACTGTAAAACTTCATCATTACAAAGCCACAAAACTATTTTACTGTAACCCCCCCTATTTTACAACCATACAACCACTCACGTTTTAGAACTGTGTTAAACAGAGAAAAACATTGCAGGAGAGCCATGCGTTCTGCTGGGGTCTGCTCGGTTACTATCGGAATGCAGTTTACTCAGTGACTTAGTAGAAGTTATTTTGAAAAATGAATTTCGGAATACAAAGAACTGCCAATTTAATACAAAGAATGCAAACAGTTTTTCAGAGATAACAAATGGACTTCTGATGCTTAAAGAAGTAGCAGGAACCAAAAATGTTAGTGAACTAGAGAACTCTATTTAATGCAAGAAAAACAGCCCTTGGTCAAACAAAAATACAGTAGAGAGATGCCTTCAGTAACAGTTCTGGCTTTTACCCAGTGTTAACTAACAGAGAACTAACATCTTGCTGTATAAGTGTAACATTAAAAAGGCAACAGTTGCTAAAAACACTGTAACAGATCCCTTGGTAGAACACAAGATACCAGCAGGGTGTCTTAAATTTCAGGGAGTGGAAACCAGAAAATTAATTTGCTAATATGCAAACGCAACAAACGGTGCACGACCGTAAAGATGATTATTCGCCATTAGCTACTGAATGTCCATAGGGCACGGTCCTAATCTGATGTGTTCCTTCCTGACATGTGTGTAAAGCCTTACAACTATCAATGGGAAACTGGGGGAGACTGAAGAGAACATCGCCCTTCTCCAACCCCCAAAACCAGTGAGGGATCAGGATCTTAAAACTGACATTTAACTGACTTCAGTATAAAAGCACAGGAATTTCTATATTAAGGAAATTTTAAGCGTCAGGAGAATACTACAGGGTAGTGTAAGAGATGTAAAAACCAAACAAAACAACTTAAAAACACTAGAACATCAAGATAGCACAACTGTAGGCACTACCTGAAGAAATGATGCAGTTCTTTCTCGGCGCATATCATTTGAGTACCCCTGTAACAGAACTGCAGAAGCCCGTTACTGTGCCTCGACTGTGCCTACAGGAGGATTCAAGTAGTGAAAGCTTAAAGGTTCAGTTACTACTGATTGATGTTCTGCTGTCATTCCTGGCAAGCATTCTTAAGAAAGATGAGCTACAATATCAGTGGAGAGCCCTCAGTATTTCAACAGTGACCTGTGGTTCCTGGAGGAAAGCCAATGTTCAGAGCTCCATTGTGGTCTCTTCTAGGTCTCTCAAATCAAAATGAAGCACTGTAAGGACCTGATGATACAATCCTATCCAACAGGATCTCCAGATGGATGTTATAGGCCCCACAGTAGAACACTACAGATAAACTTCTGTGTCCAATACTTCCAAATGATCAAGTTCACATGCAAGTAAAAATAAATGTTCTCAGAAGCAAAGGCCATGGGATCAACAAATTAACAACCTCACCAATTAGAGGAAAATAAACTAAATTTTGTAGTATCTAGATTGGAGCCACAATCTGATGACATGTAAATGACTGCACAGTATTTGCACATTTTCGAGCAATTAGTTCAAATGACTTTACTGCAAGTACTTTACTACTTTTTTTTTTTTTTTTAATGAATGTCACACATGCTATAAAATTTAGTTCTTGAATTTCTAAAGCATTTTAAGAACAGGGAAGTTATGTTTGGTAAACAAATCGTGAATTCCAAAAATAAGGACTGTATCATCTGAGTCCTGGGTCAAATGTGTATTTTTTTCATGATACAAGAAATAAGGCTCTAACAGAACATAAACATTTCTTTGGCACCTTCAGAGACAGAACTTCACTAACAAGAGTATTTACTATATAAAACTTCTTCCACGGAAAAGCATTGTTGTTAACATGCGCCAAGACTTGTGTAATATATTTGTACTGATGAATGCTAACACCTGAAAATCAAACAGAATAATGACTGGGCAGATGTTTTTAGTGGTACAGACTGTCTCAGAACCATGACAAGTTATAGCAGATTAATATTTCACCTCAAAAAATAGGCTGAGATCCCCATGGAGCCAAATAGTATCTCTTGATACACTCTTAAAAGCAGAAAATACTAAATTACATTTGTGTAGAAATTTCTACCTAGTGGACGGTGGAAAGTCACTTGAGGAAACTTGCAACCAAGACACAGTACATGGCATCTCCTTTCACAACAATTTCAGAACAGCCTAGGGACAAACCAGACTCAACCTCTCTTCCTGCACAACATTAAAGAATGCTTTTGACTGTTAGAATAACCTTGAAATATATTTACATATTACACATGGATTATTTACTGACAGCAATGCCCACTCAAAGATCCCCAAATGATAAAAAAAAAACCTCAATAAGAACCACCCCAGAATACTACAGAGCAGATAAAAAAAAAAAAAAATTGAAAAGCTCAAGGAATATTTTACATAACGACCTCAGTGCTACATAAGCAATAGTTTAGAACATGCTATAAACCCAAGTTCATTGCTTACCATATGCAAGAAAAATGTCAGCCTCCTACAAGGATAAATAAACTAGCGATACAAATTTTATTTTAAGAAGTCACTTTTCCCAAGTACTAAAATAACACACAGTAAAACACCTTATAAAAGCAGATAATTCCAATTGAAAAGAAGGACACAAACTTTGGGCTTTTTTTTGAATTGAAACAAAATGCACATAGATTTAAATAACCAGGTTTTAATTCATAGCACGTAAGTACTGCCACTATGTGGGAAAACAGCTTTTACTTTGTAAGTAATGTATCTTTAAAGTTTATGTAATCCAGAAACTAGCTGAATTTTTCCTTTAATAAAAGTATGCTGGTTTTTAATTTATGTTAATTAACCAAAATTTAGACAGTAGGCTGCATATCACGAGTCACCATTTTGTCCTGTAACAGTATTTTTATTAATAAAGGAAATGCAGGATAAAAATCATGGTTTCAAGTGTTTTTACCTGTCCAAACTACAAAATTCTGGTTTATTACTTTACAAAAAGGAGTGGTGTTTTAACTTAGGCATTTTCAGGCAGTTGTTATAAGAACATATCCTCCATGTGACAGATATGTTAGCAGAGTAGATAGCCCAAAATCTGTTTTACAGAATTTGTAAAGGTGGTGGTATATGACTCATCTACCATTCTGTAATCTTTTCTGTGATGAAAATGGGGACTTCATATATATTGATGTTTCAGACTCGCAGAAGAATGATGTGGAAAATTTCTTCTCACAGCATGTGACCTCAATTCCTAAAGAGAGGGGAAAAAAATGCTGTGTTGTTTCCTGTATTTCAAAGTGTGTCCCATTTACAACATTAATAATGCTTCAATGAAAAGTTACAGTCCATTTTGATACTGCGTCAGCTAGACAGACCTAGCTCAAAAAGGAAAAACTGATTTCATTTTGTACACAGATGAAGACAATAGTGTCAAGATTATTTACAAGTATGGAATCTTAAAATGAGTTCAGGATTAATTAAAAAAATAAACCAAGTTTTCTTAATTGATCTCATAGCCTTAGAAAAGTCTGTCAAGTCATTAAAGCAACTGTATTAGATCAGCATATTTTCATCATATGTTACAGCGCAAAACTTATTTTTTTACTTTTACATTCTCTAGATGAAAGCAATTAATTACTGTGGGAATTTATACTAATGCTCAACTACAAGAAAATAATGTAAAAACTCCGATTTTACAAAATTTGAGCTGAATAACTGACAGCTGCATTATTTGTTAATTAACAAACAGGCAGTGGGCTGTGATTCAGTAATTTGTTAACGGATGCCACAAGCTGATGACACTAGGATGGCAAGATCAGAAAACAGGACTACCGTTTTAGGTGCAAGAACAGTTTTTTAGAATGCTCGCACTGTTCCATTTATTCTTCCAAAGGTCAAATTCCCTCACAGTCTCCCTTTTGTATCTCAGCTGCTCTGTATCCCATTTCTGGAACTCCCATCTGTTTTTTTTTCTCTTAACCAGTCTGAGCCCTTCCCATTCCTACTATGCCACATGACAGAGCCTTTTCAGGTCTTCAGCTCAGGTCTTTTCAACACTAGCTTGTCTTTTGTTTTGTTAAACTTTTTTTTTTTTTTTTTTTTTTTTTTTAAACTCTCTGTTTAAAAAAAGGCTCTGCCAGTTTCCCAACAGAACCGTCTGTAGTTCCTACATGCCTATCAGAATGTTCAACCCACTTTAATCTCAAGATTTCAGTTTTCTTCCTTCACCCACTGCTCCACATCATGTTGTGCACTGCCTTCCTAAATCTCTAGGTTCCATGGCCACCTAGTACTAGTCTCCCTGCCCACTTTAGCTTTCATTACATGAGCCTTACGGGACTTTAGTCCCAATCTATTTATCTTAACCTTTCTTTATCTCGGACTCCTGTTACACATGGAGGATACAAACATTTTCTCATCTCTGCTGCCTGGTTGGAACAGAAGAGACCTACGCTTAGTTTCACACCGGCAAAACTTTTACTATTTTTTGAAGGCCACATCTAGGGGTAAGTCACAGAGTCAGGAAGTGGCACCATAGCAAATGCAAAGCCCCTGCTACAAATTAACAGGTTATTTAAAGACCAACACATTAAAAATAGATACAAATGTTAACATGTGCAAGATGTGTATTCTTCCCTAGCTTCATTTTATTAAAAACCTAAATTTTTGTAAAGAAGTGCAAGAGACTAAAAGCAGCACCTTTTCCCCAATAAAAGAATGGCTGAGCACTTGCCAGAGTACAGCTCCATGTATACAAGCTACTGTAAATCACACAGCATAGGGAGAAAGGCGGAGAAAGTTAAGTTGCCAATAAAAGAATTAAAACAGTTTTCAGAAACAAAACCTATACACTGAAGTACTGAAAATCTCCCTCCCTGTTCAGGGAAAATAATCCAAACACATGCAGAACTTGAGCAGTTGAACCAGAAAGAAAATGGGGATGGAATTAACATATACATTAATAACCCAGGAAGTAATTACAATTTGGAAACAGCAAACATTGCAATGAAACAACTGACCCTATGTTTCGCAACAGGCAGCTGCAAGCTGGTATGTTGATGGTGGATCTCAGCCACATGGGAAGAACTGGAGAAGAAAAATCAGTACTGGTAGACTAGAGCTGCCCAAACAACTTAATAGTGAATGCTCCACAGTGTCTGTCAAATAGAGAGAGAGAACATTCAGATCAGAGAAAGCAAGACAAGAAAAAACACTGAACTGGAATGAGAACAAACTATTAGAATAGAAAAAGAGAATATTTTAAGGAGAATGCAAAATAAAACAGTGTGAGAGAAAACATGCCATCTTCACCTTTTGATTTTCATATTAATAACAAATTAATTAATAACAACATATTAACAAACATGGGTTAGCTGGAATTTAAAATACTCCCTTTACAGATAACAGACCTTCCTACAGCTGGTGACGAGCTTCTAGTTGTCATCATCTACGTTTAACAAGAAGTTTAGATTCACGTTTGAGACTAAGCTAACTTTAAACAAAAAGTTTATCTTCTTTCAATTTCATTGCATGTATAAATGAAGAAAATACCTACCTATACAAAAAATAGGTTGTAAGGTTTAATTGTTTTTGTTCCAGATGGAATATCATAAAATAGCACGTAGTGATAGTATAAAGTTACTATACATTTCCTAAAATGGTTACACCAAGACTTCCTCTTATAAAAAAGCAGCTTATGTATGTAAATATATATACACACACACGCAGACAAACATGTATAAACACATCTATATTCACTTACGTTATACAAAGAACAGAAATTTTACCTTATTATTTTTAACTGCAGAGAAAAACGGAGTGCTCCAAGTTCAGTTACATTTACAGAGGTCAAGGTGTTAGCATCATGCACCATTATGATTTGAACACACATACACATGAACCGTATTACAAATGAATACCCTACATTCCATTCTGACAATGATTCTCCTCTGCCTTTTCAGTTAAAGGCAATATAATTACTGCATATATTTTCCACTAAAACATATGCAGACCTTCCCAAAAAGCATTTTCTTATACTAACTAGAAAATTCACTTTTAAAAGCTATCAAAAAAGACTGTGTGAAACAGAGAACAAAGTAGTGACACAAAACAAACACACAAATCTGAAAACCAAGATACATTTCTAGCATTGTGAGAAGGTACAGTCCAATGTGAAAAGGAAGAAATATATTCCAGAACTATTAGTTACTACTGAACAAAGCTAACTAATCAAATGAAGTTTAAAACCTGTCAAAAGCTATTTGGTATCATATTGTAATGCTGATTTCTGATAATTTTATTCAAGTCTAAGGGTTTAACTTCATCTGTGAATCTACTTGAGACCTGAACAAAGCAGAATTTCAATTATTGGTAACAAGACTTCTGAGAAAATGGTAAGAACGAGCAAGGAATACAGCGAAGGGATGGACAGGATTAGAAACGCCATGCTCAGTTTCATCAAGTTTAAATCTGTACCGCTAACACAAGTCTTACTTCCTCTGTTCTGTCTCAAACATCTCATATAGGTACAAGAGTTTGTGCAGTCGCTTGATAGACTGAACTGAGGAATAGATCCAAGCTTAAGTTAGTGGTGGGAGTGGGACTTCATCTTTGTCCCTGACCTGGTTTACAATATTGCCTCACAAAAAAACCCCAACCCTCTTTCCACACAGGAAACGGGTTGTGGGGAAAATGAAATTAATTGCTGGGCTCTGCCAGCTTTGGTTGTGTGTGAAATCACTGCTCAAGCTACGAGGAAACATAAATATTATATTGGGAGATAAGTAAGAGTCTGAATTAGCAGCTTGTTTCTTATGCCACAGTAACCAAGTATGGTTTTACCATGCACGCACATACTCTACTGTACATTAACACATCACATCACAGAGTAAACTACTTTGCTTTTGCTATAAGGTGAAGCATGGTACTGTGGCAATTACTGCAGATGAGAAAGAGCTCTTATGCTCTAGATCTACCTTGTAACTTACTTCACACTATCTTGTTCGTATAGCCTTGGCCCTAGGAAAGATAATAAAAAGTTTCAAGGTGAAAAAAAGGTTGTTTCTCTTATTTGATACAGTAAGCATGTGCTTCGTTTTGATTCTGAAACTACCATTGCCTTTTTTTAGAAAAGCATTTCCATACGCTGTTAGAAAATTGAATATAAACGGGATACTATGCTCACTGTGTTATGCCAACTCCTTTTTAAGTATTTTTAGAAAAAAAAAAAAAAACACTCTGAATTAGCATTCTCAAATTCATATTCAGCTTCAGTTTTGGGGTTTTTTTTTCCTATTGCAGTATTTGCATCGCATTCCAAGACAACACTTAATGTTCCAGCTCCCTCTACTGGAAAAGCTTGGTCACACAATAGCCTGGAAAAAAGATTCTTAGCTTAAAAGAAATGTATATATAAAAAAACCCAACACAACATATAAAAGCCTATAACACTGCTTTGACTCGTTCATATTTCATCTGTCCTTTGTAGTTGATTAAACATCTTTCACAGAAGAATTAAGTGCCGTAATGTCAAGTAAAATTACTGGTAACTTTAGTCCTTTGTTACTAGGCAAATCTAGGCTAAATCTAGTTTAGACATTATTTCCTATGTCCTGTTAATCTTATTAATTTAGGCAAAAGGACCTTAAACTGGGACCCAAAACCCCCCAACAACTTGTGTCAGGTGACATGAGGAATCACACTTTAGAATGGCCATTCAAAAATCAGGACCGCACAGAAAAACACCCACAGGTGGCCAACTGCAACAGTTTTTCACGCTTTGTGTTCCACAGATCACACCTCTTCACAACACAACGGTGCTTATTTAAGGCTTCAAATAATGAATGCAACTTCAAGATCCAGAGACAAGAATTTGTAACCATCATTTCAGGGAAATGAAGGAGATTCACTTCTCTCAAAGCACATTTTCTATTTGCAATTTTCTTTGTATCTCGAGTTTTAAAATGACTAGTGGTTTGGGGTTTGGGTTTTTTTTTTTCCTTTGGGTTTCCCCAAATAGTTCCAGAATAAGTAAACCCTATGTCCTCTGTAACAATTTCTGTTTCTCTGATTTATTAATTAAAGACTTTTCATCCCTGCCCCTCTTCTCTTACTATCCCTATTCAAGAAAGGGGACTAACACACGTTGGTAGTAATACTGCAACGCTTTAACTGCCCTATTTTGATACTCACGGGTGCAGGCATAGCTATGGCACTCTGGGCATAAGGCTGGTGATGTGGTGCTTGACCTCCATGATCAGAGTACAGCTGGTATAAAAAAAACAAAACAAAACCAAACAATCCACTTACAAACATTGATCAGTACAAACATTGATCAGAAAAGCTTGTTTCACAATTTTATGGTTTTGCAAACCTCTCGCATGAATTTAGATTCTTTAAAACTTCAAACTGTGGGTTATGTTTAGATAAACTACTGACTTGTTAAAACCCAAAATTTCAATATTTAGAGCTGTGTTTCACCCACTGTACCAAAGTTGGTTAAATTAGTTCACCAAGATCAGTGTCAAAAAGCACTTTCCTTGACAGAAGTGGTACGCTTCTTTATTACAAATTCATTTCATTCAGCTCTAATTGGAACGGTGTTTAAATGTGTAGATTGGAAAATTGAAATGTAATTTCCAGAATTATCACACTTACAAGGTATTTACATACAAATAATAAACAGCCTTTTTTCTGAGTTTTACACCATCTTCTGAATTTCCACATACTACTTCTTTTAACGTCAACAAATTATGCACCTGTGAACTGAGAGCATGCTACATAGAATATTCCTTAGCTAATTGCATGGTTTTTCTGTGCTCACAGATTTCAAATTTCTCTGTACAAGTTATCCGATTTGCAAAACACAAAAGGTAAAATAACACTGATCAGAAGATTTCTGATTATACAATAATTACTGGTAATTATGCACTTAAAGAAAATCCCCAATAATCAGTCTTGTATTATTCAAGGGACATTAAGTTACATAGGGATGTCAGGAGTTCCCACTTAACACGTTTGAAATACCAGGTTTGGAACTTCTCCTGGAGCAATAAAATACTTGCCAACTTTTGCAAAACTACTTGATTACTGTCCTAATTTACCATTTATTTTGACATCCTTTTTAACAAGTAATGAATTACCAAGGAGGAAAAGTACCAGTTAATCATCATGCATTTTTAGTTCTATAACAATTTTTTCTGTAGCCAATTATTTACTGTCATTTTAAATATACAATTATAACAAAATAGCCTTCTTGAAACGTCAAGAATCTCTTAAGAAACATTAGAAATTTGACTGATATAGAAGCAAAGAAACCAAAACAAACAACTTAGTTTACAAAGGAAAAAATTATTTAACTATTCTTAATTCATTCTGATCTTCACAATATTTAGAAACAAGCTTTTATTCACATAAAAAAAAAGAATTACTTCAGGAAGCTCTTACGGCCTGAGTAGCCTTATTCAACATTCTGAAGAGTGTGACTCATTTTAAGTGTTATTTTCAAACAAAACAAATTAACTAGTCTTTATACTGTACTGCTGTTTGTCATACACTCACGACCATCTAAAATATTTCAGAATCAAAGCATCCTCCCAGAGAACTAGAAGAGAGGCTCTAACTCGAGGACAACTGAAATAATTTAGTAGCATCTGTGTGGGGACAAGTACAGGGAGCATTTGACAGGAGTGCTCTGAACTGCAAGATTATGCTTTTCAATTGCAGAGGAACACTTCAATTTTAAGTAATCCCCCCCCAATACCTCAGGAACTGCAGTTTCCACTAGGAGAGGTGGAGGTATATATCCACTTTCCTGAGCAATCCCTATTGGCTGATAAATGACTTCAGATGGTTGCAGACACAGGAATGAAGGTGAAGAGGCAGGAGACTGAAATAAACCACAACATTTTCATAAATTATATGAAATCATAAATACCTGAGGTTATTTTATGATCTGCTACATATAAAGAAAGATAAAGCTTTAAAAGCAAATCTCAAATTCATCTTCGATAACCTAAAGAAAGTGAGGGGGAAGTAGGTAAAAAGTCCTTGTAAAAGGCTAAAATATATTTTTTCAGATTTTTTTTTTTTTATACAGTTTGGAAAGCATTGTTCTAGAAATCCTAAAAATTATAAAACTGACACTTACTCTCAAGATCACAGAAACATACAGTTTAATTTTTCTCTTGCAAAAATGTTGCATTAAAAAACCAAGCACTTCTGTCTTAAAATAAACCCCACAGTATTTCTGCAGTTCAGCACTCAGATGTCAAAGCAGCAGACTCACATTTATTAATAGAATGGAAGTGACCATAACTGGACAAGGGTGGCTGCTACTAAATAAGGACACATTGTAACAGTTCAGGCTTAGGGACTTGGTCCTCCTTTCAGCTTCAAACTCTTCAAGTTCCTCAAGTGTCAAGATTTCCACATTAAGCTCCTCTGCTACAGAGATCACAAAACCAATAAAAGTCTCACTCCAAAAATACCAAATTAGCAATTTCAAGTTCTTCCTTCTATTTCAAGGGTCTGCGTCTAATTTCACCCTACTTGTGTGCCTGACACATCACAGGTAGTATCAGCTAATGAGGTACTTAATACTGATTTCTCCTATCAGGGAGAGTATGACAGTTTTTACCTGCTTCTGAGAACTTACTAGGTAATTTAATACAAACTTCTTGCCAGAGGGAGAGAGAAGGGGAAGCCGCTTTCTTTACATCAGACTTGTATTGATAAATGCTATTTTATGTATTGTATCAGCAAGGGATGCAAACACATTGCTAAAATACAGCAGTTCACGTTTATCTCAACAGCGTCGTGAATACAACACTGCACCCAGTTCTGGGCTCCCTGGTTCAAGGAGGACAGGGAACTGCCGGAGAGGGTAGAGCAAAGGGCTACAAAGGTGATTAGGGGACTAGAACATCTCTCTTATGAGTAAAAGCTGAGGGAGTTGGGTCTTTAGCCTGGAGAAGAGACAACTGAGGGGGAAATGTTATCAGTGCTTATAAATACTTAAAGGGTGGGTGTCAGGAAGATGGGAAAAGTATTTTTTCAGTGTTGCCCACTGACAGGGCAGGAGGTAATGGGCACAAACTTGAACATAGCAAGTTCCATCTAGACATGAGGAGGAACTTCTTTGAGGGTGATGGAGCACTGGAAGAGGTTGCCAAGAGAGGTGGTGGAGTCTCCATCTCTGGAGGCATTCAAAACTCGCCTGTGCAACGTTCTTTAGGTGAACCTGCCTTGGCAGGGCAGTTGGACCAGATGATCTCCAAAGGTCCCTTCCAGCCCCTATCATTCTGTGATTCTGTAATCGCAGGAAATTTCATTTATTTAAAATGCTGTAACTATGAACTGTATTTACCTGTGGAACAGACCACTGCCACTGACTTGGAAGACACGGTGTTGGTGCCTAAATTGAAAGAAGATATTATGACTAAGAACATATGCACACGCATACTAAAATTCTCAACATACTAGAATCAAAACCATCTCAAATCTAGAAATAAATCTTAATTAAAAAGAAAAAAATACAATTTTTATTAACCCCCCCACGTAATTCAGGAACTTCCACTCGGTCTCTGACTTGGCCATTCCATAAACTTCTAAAATACTGAAGCATTTAAGCAGCATGCCTAATTAGGAACATAAAAGATACAAAATGCAGTTAATTTTCCAAAATACATTCAAAATATAGACATACTCTATAAATCCAGTAGTGGGCCACCAAAATGGTTAGGTGACTGAAGAACAAATATATCAGGATGTTGAGAGAATTGGTTTTGTTCAGCCTTGAGAAGGATAAAGGTGGGATGGGATAATTTATGGCTACAACTACCTAATGATGGACGAGGAAGGGCATAAATATGACTGAGACAGATTCTCAACAGAGGTGTTCAGAGCACTGTGTCAATGGACACAGGCTGGAACGCTGAATATTTTAACTAGTTTTAAGGGGAGGGGGTTGTGTATAAAAAAAAAAATAAAAGTCTTTTGCCATGAGAAGTGTCAAGTATTGGAAGAGGCTGCTCAGAAAGGTTGTGGAATCTCCATTGCTTGGAGATACTTACAATTCAACTGGATAAGCTCCTCAGAAACCTGATCTAACCAGTCCTGCTTTGGCTTAGATGATAACATTAAGCACAGTACTAAGCCACACAGAAGAAAGTTAACTGATTACATTTCTATGTAGTGACACAGGAAAAATAAATTATATTTTGGTGAAAAGAAAGCCTTCAATAAAATTAATATGGTTTGCATGAAGATTTTGAACACTGTTTTTATTTCCTAAGAGTAAACAGACCTGAGACAGTGCTGCAAATTAAACTACACAGCTGACAGGAATATTGATGGTCAGAAACCCATTTTTAAACAGATACCTGATAATGGTACGTAGGAGACTGATAAACTGGTTGAGCTACCATCACAGGTGAACTGGAAACAGAGCGTGACTTGAAAAGAAAAAAAGTTACAAGTCTTAAGCAGCAATCTCATAAATTGTCACTCCTGTTAAAAACATTCCTCGAGTACTATAGTGCTGAACCACCTCTCCTCCCCTTTGGAAAATGGATTTACCAAGTTTTAACTTAAACTTTCATTCTTCAAAAATCACTGTTTCTAATGGCCTCCATTAGAGAGGAATCAAAAATCTTTTGGCGTATTTACTTAGCTCTTCCCAGAAAGCACTAGGCCATCCCTATCTAGAGATGGTAAGGCCATCTACCACCCTGAGTGTACATTTTTGTGAACACCTCGTGCAATCTAAGTTGTCACCGACATATTTGCATCCTCTACAGCCCCAGCCCAATCTTCCCTTTCCCGTTCCCGAGCTCACACCAGCCCAGCATTCAACTGATTTGACAGTGAGCCAGTTTAGGGAGCTCTATCAGCTAGAAACCCACCTGGGTGTTTTGGGTGTCCAGTTTAGGGTCAGAGGAACACCAGAGAAAGAAAGGGGGGCAGAAATATAGAGACATGGTGGAAGACAACACAGCACCGTGAACCTCTAGTTCTGAGTAGTTAAAGCTAGTGTGTACAACTCCCGTGACATGAAATTCCCTCATTCCTACAAATATTTACGAACAAACAGCTCCAAAACTACAGTAATTCATCCTACACTGTATGAGAATGCAGCATGCAAACTGGAAGAAACCAAATCTGCACTGTTATACAGGCACAACACACACACGAAAGAGTATTAGTATAGTTAATTCAGTTATGTTTTCTGTAACATCTAATTTGCAGGGTCCCTGTGTCGTGCCCCCCCCTTACCATCTTTACATGGGTACCTTCCTAATGATGAAGGCAGGAATATGTAAGAAACTGAAGCCAAGAGGCAGCACTATCTGTCACTGGAGAGACTAAGTGATATTTGTTTGAAACAGTGGATCTGAGCCAGGGCACCAGAACCACAGTTCAGTACTAGAACACAAAAATATTGGTTTTTTTCCAACAGGTAGGATTTGAACAAGTTCTCCAGAACTACAGAGCTTGAACTTCAAAGAGGCTTTTTAAAATATGTGAATGGGTGTTTACATTTATCCTCTAAAGTTGAGAGGGCACTATGAGGCACACTACACCACAGTCCTGTTAAAAGAGCAAACATCTTAGAGGTTAGGAGAAGTGATTAAAACAGGTTAAAAACCATGAAAAAGATTCTACAGTGCCAAAATAAACAATTTAATGTATTACTGCCCTCATGTCTATTTTGGGAAAGCTTGTTTACATTTATTATTAGTTCTTCTATTGAGTTTTTCCCCAGCATGCAAAGGGATTTTCCACTGAGATAGTGCATACAGCCTCTGAATGCTGCTTTTACAGAAATTAGCAAAGGATGCATCCCCTGTGGAGGTCCTGTGCCTTATGCAGAGCCCATCAGTCTTTCAAATCCTTCCCTCTTGTAAACAAACAAAACCAACCAAACAAACAACAACAAAAACCCAAAACCACCCCAAAAGTGGTGATTGACATCACCTTCCTGTACTTCCCATGAAATTCTGTCCAAGTTCCCCAAGCCAAACAATCTATTGAATTATAGTCCTCTTAAAACAGTGTTTTTGAAGAAAAAAAAAGTATGTGAATGGCTATAAAATTACCAATTTCACTTTTGCTTTGTTGATCTAGTATCCTGTTCTCTTTTCACACACAGAACAGTGGTTTGCAGTCAAGAACATCTCACTCATGAATGGAGCCAATCAACGTCATAAGCAGCAAGTACTCCTTAGTAAGATAAAAGTTCTCCTGGAGTAGGGCTCATACTGACTCTGAACTACCCTGTCCAATAGGCTACATCAAAGCAAAAGTCCCCTGCAGAAGAACAACAAACTTAAAATGAAAATAAACTGACTAATATAAGGAAGCCATTTAAAGATCAAACATAAGGCACAGCCAAATAAACAGGAAGCAGGAAGGACCTGAAAACACCACTCTAATCCTGGTCCAAAGAAAAACATATGTAAAAAATGGAATTACTTACTGGCCATGGCTGGGGAACAGAAGCAACTTCAGAGGCATGAAAATAAGCTACTCCATTATGGTAAATGTAAGGATAACCACTTGAAGTAGTTAAATACATTGTACCAGCTTCTGGTATTGCAGTTGAACCTGGAATTAATATTTTGAAGTTTAGCTATCACTAAATTACTTTTTTTTTATTATTATTTAAATGAGTAGGTCATAAAAAAAGAAAAGATAATTTCTGATCTTCAGAAAAGCAAAACACTCAAAGAACATGGAGCAGCGTGCCTAGGGCCATCTTAATTCCCTCTCAAACACAAAAGTTATGAAAGCAGATGGTTACAGGATGTCTCCAGAGGTAGATATAAAGGGGTGCAGGAGATGACATGCATATAAATTACTAAACAGAGATAACTCCAGTTACCAGCAAATATATACAGTTTTTTAATCTTCAGATGTCCAAAGGTAACCTCACACTGTAGGAGATTTTCATTGGTAACCTCCACACATTCATGTTCAGCTGAAACAGGATCCAAGCACTAAAACCAACAGAATAGTTTCATTCCAAGGTGTAGCCTAGTTTCTCAACACACAAAGACAGTGCTTCTGTGACGGCACATAGCTGAGCAAAAGTAAAAAATGGAATCTAGACGTCAGCAACAGGGACACTTCTCAGCACAGCTGCCATTATGGTGGAGGCTGTTAAGTCAGCATGGTCTGATCCGAAAGGAAGAGTTCTCTAACAGGTACTGACAGCACGCATTTTCCAAATGAAGGGGTATCCATCCCTATGCAGAGGCCACTCATCTTATCCAAACTGCCTTTGAGCTCATCTAGAGTATTTCTATCTGTATTTTGGTGGGGCAGGAAGGAAATGGGACAGGACTTCCTGTTTATCTAGAACTTTATGTCAAACATGAAGACAAGACAAGTTTCAATTTCAAACAGAGGATAACTTTCACGGAGGGGGAAAAAAAATCAATTCTGTAATTGAAATCTTGGAATCATGTTAAGTAGTAACAGTATGAAAAAAAAACCAAAACACCATCTCAGGAAGAACACTATATAAAGAAGATCAGTGAGCAAGATTCAGCTTTTCATCCCCCTTCCAGGGGTAAGTGCCATTTTATGGACAGATACAACACTGAAGAGATTACCAGAATGCTGAGCAGAGGATGAAAAAGGGTTCCAGAATGATTCAAGAGCTGTTATCAATATTAAGAATTTGACCAAGTCCCAGAAAAGCCTGAACACATTGGATGCAATAAAGCTGAAATATTATCCATAGGTAGTAGGTCAGTCTAAGACGGTTGTTAGGATACTGTTAAACAGACTTTACAAAAATCAAAGGCTACTTTAGCTGCAGTAAACAATCAACAGCTGTTAGTGATACCTCAAATGAGGAGACACCAACAGGATCCCATGGCTAAAAATCCTGTCCACTTTGCTAACTACTAAGTACATTGCATAGAACTTCCTGCTATTGTTGAATATATACTCTGCAAAGGAAAGGGAAATACTCTCCAGCAAACCCATCAAACTCGCTGTGACAGAAAAAATAGCACAACCTGCAAGAGGTATAGCTATCTGAAATTCTTCCAGCCCACAATTCATCCTTCCACTTGCTTGCATTTGGTTTCTACTCTTCAGCTTTTAGAATGCCCATTTTCACAATATGTGGTATTGGGGAAAAGCAAACCGAGTGGTCCTCCCAGTTATGTTCAAAGCTCTTAGCACAAAAGGTCCTATGATGACAGAAGAGCTAAGAATTGTTTTGCTTAATGACAAGGAAGATAGGCAATCTGAAGAGAACAGCGATAACTGGTTCTGCTAAATGCGACAGAACCACAGTGCTACAGGGATACTGCGAGTTTAGGTTTTACATCTTCATTAACCTCAAAGACGAGCTGTAGTAGGACAAAGTATCCTAGCAAGTAAGGTTAGATAGGCCCAGATACACCCCTAGATGCCAAGATGATCTTGTATTATAGATCTATCCTAGGCTTCAGGAAGAAGTGGCAAGAGTCACAGACCCCTCAAAAGGGCATGGCTGCTTTCTTCAAAGAAAATTTTTGGAGGTCTTCTCATGCCACCACCCTCTCACATCCCAGAATTAACACACAGAGTCAGAGATACACCCCTCTTCTATCAACGCATGCATTCAGCACAAGAGTGAGAGGAAGGAAGCACCACCAGTCAGGCAATGCAACTGAAAACGTCCAAGTCAAAGATGGAAGGGAAATAAAGTACAGAAAAAACATCCAAACATAACCCCTTGAAGATGACTGAGCGAAGATCATGCTGAATAATTTTTAGAGAAAAGAAACTATACAGTTGGAACAAATTATTCCATTTCCCCTGGGCAAACACTGTTCTATACACTGACAAGGGAGAAGGGAATACCCATGCGTGAGGAGAGGAAGAGAGAAGGAAACCTCCTGTCTGCAGAAAGTACATCCACACCAACAGTTAGTGAACACAGCAACAACTAAAGAGAGCTTCAGAATTAAACCAAAATTCTTCTGTATTGCCCTTAGACAGAAGCTTTCTTAGATTTACTTTACCAAAAGGTACCATCAGACAAATAATGAAATAAGTTACAGAAGTACTTCATTCCCTGCTGCACCGATAAAAGGGATGCATTTTACATCTCTGATACATGGCCCTTACTGAGGAATAACAAAACAGCATGCCCAGCTATACCAAAACCAGATGAATCTTGTCTTAAAAGTTGGTGATTTACATCCTACATTTTCAGTAGTGCTTTACAGAAGTAAAACAGCCCTGGCAGAAAGAGACAGCATCTTCTCTAGAAGAAAACCTGTGTTCTATCTCCCCTAGAAGAACATCTTAACACATTACTTGCTCAAGATACAGAAGTCATTTGACAAAGAAAAACTTATCAATAGCCCTCTTATGTAAGTGGTCATCTTACAGCAAAGAACTCCTAGGAACCAAACGGTGACTGTAACCATCCATTTCTTTAGATTTTTACTGAAGAAAGCAAGATGCGACAGTCCTGGTGGATTTTGCTAATATAAATAAATACATAGGTCACAACAACCCAACCAACCAGCACAGCCTCCTTTATCCTATAGAATCTGTGAGGACAGTCTCAAGTGTTTAGATTTGAGGTTCTGTCTGGCTACTAAAGGAAATTTCCATAGATAGATAACCTTTTCCAAGAAAGTAAACAACATGTTGAAAGAGATAAAAGAAACAAAAGATCATAAATCTGTTAAACATTCCCAATGGCACACCTTTACTGCCACTGCAGAGTATTCCAAGCGTATATCATGCATAAGGGTGAGACCAGGTACATCTTGGTGAAAAACTTACATTCCTAATGACACATAATATGCAAATGCAAGTAAAAATACATACGAGGACTCCGTACTTGCTGTTTTCTTATTGCTGGACCAATATTCAATTTCTTATCCTTATAATTAAGTTTTTTAGTCTAGAATTAAAGAAAGATGATGTTATTTTCTACACATATCTAGACACCCAAGAAACAAAAATCAGAAGCAGACATGGCACTTATGAGGTTTCACCCTCCCCTGCTTTTTAATTAGTGCAATTAAAAAGACACCCCAAAAGCTATGCTAATTCTTTTTCTATCCTTAGGCTTCACACACAAAACTAATCATTAGTACCCTCATGAAGCTTCTTGACTAACAACTGATACCTGTAATTGTCAAAACTAATTTTTAGTTTTACTTCTGATGTATTTACTGCTTTTATATAAGCACGTGTGTACACAGTGGACCATTTTAAGAATAAGGATTTTTTTTTTTTCCCCATGATCATGACATTATTTGACAAAAGATGGCAGGAACAAGTAAGTCTATGAAAAATTGGCCAGATTATAAAGACCAAATGTGAAAAACAAAACAAAAGCAAACAAACCAAAAAAAAAAAACAACCTGCAATAAAAAAAACCCAAACCCATATTCACTCTGGACTGCCTTAAAAATTCCTTGCATCCAGGCTGACAAAACACAGAAGCAGACTAAGACAAGACACCCTAGTAAGGTTAAACTATTGCTGAAGAATTTTAATAAAGTGCTAGGTACAGACAAGTAAAGTAACATTCTCTTCCTGTTGTTTTGCTTGCAACAGAAGGTGAGCATCAATTACATCAGGTAAATCAAAACCTTGCCTTTGTTTTTGAATTGACACCAAATTCACTACTTAATACAATGGCAAGGAAGAAAGTATATCAACCTTTTATTTTCTTTTTTAGTTGTCAGCATCTCTAATACTGCTTTGCAAAACCTGAAGGGGTTCAGAAGGCCTGCTTCCCTGAACGGTTATGTCAGGGAGGATGCACACAAAACACTACCATGTTACAGTTTTTCAACTGTAACTTCCACAGTAAGGAGCTAATTACTTCTTAAAGAGGAACACAGAAAAAAAATACAGTTCTAAATGATATTCAATCGAAGGACAACATGAGGTAATCAATCCATTTTCTTCATTTGAGCTCAAGGGAGCAAAATACTTGAAGATATGTACATAATTCAAAGTCTCACCCAGCAGACTTAAAGTTAGGGGCTAAAGAAGGGGCTAAACTATTTTGTTGAATCTGGCACTTAATAAACAAGTATTAATTATGGCAACCATACCTATCTAGCCTATTAATCACAGAGCAATCCCTAGAAAACAGATGAGTGTTTCAGTCAAACTGCATTCCAACACAGACAATGGGAAGGTGATTCTTCCCAATGCAAGGTATTTAATTGATGCGATCTATCACAGTTTAAGACTTTATCCACAGCTTTCACAGTTAAGTGAAATATCTGATCTGTATGGATTTCTCCAAAGCATTTAATACAGCACTGCATGAAAACTTACATACAATGCTACAGAAATTGAAGACTAACAGGAATAACTGGGGTGAATAACAAAAAAAACTACTTCAGAAAGCTGGTAAGAAGTAGCATATGACTGGAAAAAAAATCCTGGTGAAAAGATCTGTTCTCAGCACTAATGTGATTTAACGCTTCCAAAGACTGCAACATAAAAAAAAAGCCATTTCTGAAAAAAGTCGATGAAAAGGATGACCAGAACATCATATCAACAAGAATTCACAAGTATAAAATTTAAAACTCCATTCATTTCATACATAAATTATTAAAGCCTAGAACCTCAGATGTCTACGAAATACCTAGATACTAACTGATCTTAAGATGAATGAGATAACAGTGTGATGCAAAGATGAAAAGGTGATAGAATTATAAGATATATAAACTAAAGTGCTTATGGTAGACAAAAAGGGATTAGTAAAGGTGAATGAAACACAAGTAAGCCTTCGCATGGAGCGGTCTTTCAGTTACAGGGGCAAAAGTCCTAAGCCATTTTCACTGGTATTCTACTTCAGAGAACCAAAACAATGAAAAAACAGGGGAAGAAACATAGCTGACTCAAGTAGTTCATGTCTTTATACTCTTTTGGTTCCACATAACTGGTGGGTTATTTTTTTTAAAAAACACTTCTAAATATTTTTTTTAAAGTGTCCCAGATCTTATTTAAAATTTTTATATATGAATTTCCAACAAAAGTTCAGTTATTTCAACATTTTAACCGGATTTACATTTGGGAATAAGAAAATTTCAAGCTCTGGATACTGTTTTCTGGTGGGTTTCCCCCCTTCACACACACCGAGACATCTTCATATGTATGACTAGATCCTGACCAGCAGATCTCTCCAATACATTCCAATCAGAACATGGAGCACACATTTAATAACAAAACAAAGCTAACATTCAGCTGGAGAGCGAACCACATCTTAGTGAGGCTCTGCAAGGAATGTCAAGAGAGCAACATAGCCAAGAGAAGCAAAAATTATGTGACATAAAATGAGCTTCACTGTTTAAGACTTCAACTGAATCTAATTATTCCTGAAAAGAATTACATTGGTTCTGACAACAAAACGTGTCAGAATGGAAGACAGCAGTTACCTTCCCAAATCCCTGCAAATTCTTCACAGCAATGGATTTTCTATAAAGCAAATGAAAGTAACTGTGAAGGACAGAGTCTTTACAGCTCTGTATGTACTACAGACCACATGGACTAATAAAGTATGTCTAAAGACCACATGTCAAAGTCAAGAGCTGTATTATCAACTGCCAACTCCCTTCCCTACTTCCAGATCTCAGGATAAATCTTATCTTCAGTCTCTAAACCATCTTCTTAACTATGCAGACCAAGCAACAGATTTTCAAATGCAAGATGGCAAACAGAAGAGGAACAGAAAACAACGGCTATTTAATGTCTAATATGAAACAAATAATTAAGAGATTATCATAACGGCGACTTACCTCTTGCAAAATCTTCTGTGCATCTTCTTGCGTTTCAAAAGTAATGAAGCCATACCTAAATAAAAATTACAGAAGCTAGTCCTCTGAAGTTCATATTTACATACACTGTACACTACTTGATGACAAGTACAAGGGAATGGTAAACTAATGGGGAAAAAAATATCAATTGCAGAGAAGACTGCAGTAACAACAACAATCTTAATTTAACATCCTTGTTATAGTCCACTTCCTAATATACTTAAGGACATGGTAATATACTATTGTTTCTATGCAGTGAACAAGTAGCCCATGTAGAAAGCTATGAAAAGCTCTCTATCGTCCTTGTTACTCAGCATACATCTTCACTTCTATTAAAGAAAGATTTTGATCTGAAGCTCTCACTTGTTACGGATGCCCAAGTTGAGACACTTGGGATGTTATTTCTCATTATACTGTAATTCATAGCTCAGCTCCCACCTACTTCAGTGATAATTGTGAATGCTTCACGCTTCCACAAGCACTACCCAATATCAAACCGAGTTCTCAGAAAAAGCAGCAGTGCAGAGACTGCATTTATCTGTGAATTATTCTTGAACATGACTAGCATTAAGTAAGAGTTCCATGGTGATAAAGGATGAAGTATTTTCATAGTTTGTGACACGCCGTGTCTTTCACCATATCTCTTCTAACTGCTGCAACAAATCCTGCTGTACCAAAACCCCTCAATTCATGCCCAGAGAAATCTAGGCTGCTAAATTTGATGCCGCCTGTATAAAATTAAGCATCTGATCTTATAATTAGCCTGTATGACAACAGATACGTACAAAAACATGGATCTACCCCCTCCCACAAAACCAAACAAACACACACAAAACCCAACAAACTTTAACAACATTTTAAAAATCTTTTACTAGTTTTGTATGCATAATTTCTTAGGTTCATGGCTCATTTCTCAGGGTCAAATTTCAGAAGATCCCAAGATGACCTCTGTCATTCCAACCAGTAGTTCATATTTTGCCATACAACATACTCTTTGTGAGCATTTCCATGCTTATTTAAGTACACATGTGGAGTAAGTCTCTGACTTACGTCACTCTTTTAAACCCATGGGCTTTTCCTGTATTGTCTTTTGTAAATATATCCAAGTTCAAAGAACACAGAAATTATTTCCCTAGCTTGGAACCCTACCTAAACAGACTTTTCATGCTACATGCAGTCTGGACAATAACCTAATAGACACGATCCATCAGAAAGCTTCTAAAATTCTGAAATCACTTGTCAACGAGAAGCAATGAAGTCTATGCTTGGGTTTCAAAGGAAATCCCAACACCATTGAAAGCAATTACATTCCAACATATTTACTGCGAGACATATCTTGGCAGTCACAACTGCACAATAACTGGATATTCTTGGGTTATTGTATTATATGGACTGCAAGTCTCAGACATTTCTTGGAATTTAGTAAAAGGGTAAGAGGCTTGGTGACAGACCTGAGATCAGGACCAAGTCCAACACTACATGCAGATGTATATGCCGAGACCTGTGGCTGAGGGTGTAATTTGCTCATATATTTTTAAGTGCTGACAGCACTGAAATTATGCTATTCAAACACCACAAGGGCTTACTGCTCAGAAGAGATTTTCTGACCAAAGTGAACTTTACAGGTACAAATTCTCCTGCGCACTCCTTTTCTGCTTCAGCTCTCTTTCCACCCTTCTGTGGCAGTGCAGTTCCCCACCTTATTTCCTCCATCATCCTTGGGATTCTATCAATAATTTTACTATCCAGTCTCAATCTTTCTCCAGATTTGCTCCTTGGCATTTATCTTATTGTTGAATACCAGTCTTAGTCCACTTTTCTGCAGTCACGATTGTCAGATTTGTCCCTTATGATGATGTTCAAAAAAATAATCTTCACCCAAAATCTCAATTACTGCCAAGCCCTCCAGCACAATCAGGTGTACCTCTTCCTCCGTTCTTAGGCTCCCTTCCATGCTGGTTTTCAGTAATGGAAATATATATGTTAAATAATTAGTTTATTAGGATTATCTACTACATTATTTTAATAAAAAACCCTGAATGTGTTATTGATTTTGTCCAATTTACACACAGCTTCACCTTACAATGTTATGACTACAGAGTTTTACAGTTATGCAAATTACAAAGACATTTATATGTAGATGTTAAAGGACAAGAACAGATTTTTGCACACATGTAATAACTGGGAACATCAATGACAAACAATATTCTGAGCTATAAAAATCATAATCAAATTTATTGTAGCCAGTCAGCTGTTATAGTTCCAATTCCCACAACATGCTTATTCTATTATACCAACCCCTTTGATACTCCAGCTCTGTCATTTACTATCTTCACTTCTTTCACTGTGCCATACTGAGCAAAAAACGTCCTCAGATCATTTTCATTAGTCTAGTATAACAAATCAAGAGGGAGAGAGAAAAAGAAAGAAAAGATGGTTTGCATAGTTCAATGAATAGTCAATGAACATAAGATTTTTAACAGATATACTTTGAATAATGTTTGCTACAAACTAATCATAACTCTGGGTAGAAAAAGAGAATAGCAACCGTGTATGAGCCTCACAGCTCTTGGTTAATTGCTTCATTTCCACATTCAGCAATAATGCTAGAAAGCCGCTAAAATATTAAAAGTCCTCTTAGAGGATTTATGTAACAATTGCCCTTTCATAAGTCAGGCTATAGAAACAGGTTTAGTTGATCTGAATTTTAGTTTCTGTAAGTTACATACTAGAGCACTGTTTACAAGTGCAATGTTTTCAGGCATCTACACAGCAGAGTATGTAGGTTTCCATACAGGATATGCACGAGTTATAACTGAAAAAACCAACCACCAGTAAACCATAGTGACTTAACAGACAAATTAGCTTACATAGTTGCAGAGCCTTATATTAAATATGCTTTAGAAAGTGGAATTGTGATATAGTATAGACACACCACAGGAACTCCTCATTACAAATTAAGTAAGAAAAAGTCCTTTTAATGGAGAATGGTCTAAATCCACTTGGAGGAAACTGTTTCCTTCCAAGTATGCACGGAGTAAGACAAGTTCCTAATGTAAAGACACACCTAAAGTATATGAACACTTACCTGCCTTCTATATTTTCTTTTACAATGTAAGCATATATCAGATATAGTGCCCTAAACACATTTCAGATTTTAAAACTTTTTTTCTACATGGCCCTTAGTTAATACTATTCCAAACACTGGAAGAAGTATGCTTACATGCATGGACCTCTACATGCTTCAAGCAGTTTCCATACTCATCTATATGTTGCTATTTCAAGGAATTATATCAGAAGTACTATTTTACCCTTAAGAGAATGACTTTTGTTTTTAACTGTAAGTCTCCTGCACAGCAAAGGCTTATCTGCCTCATCCACGTTTAAGAAGAAAAAAAAAAAAACAAACAACCAAAACCAAACCAAAACTGAACAGCTTGAAAGAAACAAAACCTAACTGGAAAGAATATAAGTTAATGTCCTTTTTGACTAATTCTACCCTCAAGACACATTTTACAAAAAGAAATAGAGGTTGTAGTAAGCAAGCTGATAGTCCAGCAGAGAGCAATGATGGTAGAAGACTGCACTTTACCTCCCTCACTAAACCAAGTCTTCAGGCATTAAAACATTAGAAAACATTCAGTTGCTCTGAAAGCAAGAAGTAACAGATACAAGTACACTGAAAAGCCAAGAAACACTTCCAATGTTTTATTAAAGCTCAGTAATTCTGCTTTGCCCTAGAAGCTGCCTGCACCAGTTCTTTAGAAACTGCCCACAATGAACAGTTTAAAGGAAAATTCTGGAGTCCAGCACCACTCTCTTAAATAGATGAATACACTTTGCACCTAAATAGAAGTGTGAAAGCCTGTGTACATAGGAAAAGGGATTCAGCAAAACAACTGATAACATATGCTCTAGAATTGTTTCATATAAGCTGAAGTATTCACACATTCTCAAGTAACGAAAAGCACATACAAAGTACAAAAGACTCCTAGCGGAGAGTTTCCTTTCCCTTAAAGTTTTCTCAGTGAAGACCAAAACACATCTGCTTATAAATGAAAGGCCTATAGATAAAATTTCCCATTTCTAGAAGATTATTTATTTTAAGCTCCATATGTTACATGTAACTCAGCCATTTCACAAAGTTGATAAAATAGCTTATGACAAAATAGTCCAAGGCTAAAATACACCAAGAAATGATGAAAGATCCCTTAAGCTTGATCAGTGCTGAAAATGTCATTCAATACCTCAAGGACATGAGGGATGGCTACACAAGACTGTAAACTTGGAAAGCCAAAGGTTTTTCTGCAAAGTAGTATATTGAAAAGGAATAAGGAGGAAACACTAAGATTCACAGCAAAATTCACAAATACCCAGACAAACATGGTATCTAGAAGCTTGCCAGAAACATGCTAGAAGCTTGCCAGAAACTAGTAATTTGATTATGATTAATGCAAAAAGCCACTGTGCCTCTTTGCTGAAGCCCAAATATACTGAAGATCTCGTACAACATTTCTTGAATTATGAAAGTCTATTTGAATTATCTCAGCCAAATGAGCCAGAAGACACTATTTTGCATAATAAATTTAAGAAATTCCAGGATAAGTGAATTGTCACTCTTCATCTGACTCAGCGTTCAAAAAGGTCCTCAGCCTAGGACGATTAAGGCAGAGAAGATCACCTTGGTGGAGACAGCTAAACAGACTAAGAATGACTTTTTGCAAAACAATGACTTAAATCATTATCTAAAGTGTTAAGAAAAAAAAAAAAAGTGGCTTGTATAGGGGTCTGGTGCATATCTTGTCACTAATGCTGAACGCAACTGAAGAATCTAAGAATGGCTTCATTTTCACTGCTGACAGTTTTAGGGCATATGCAAAGGCACAAGCATTCTAAGAATTCAGATCAGTCCTACAAATTGCCCAGAGAAGCTTTAATATTTGTTTTAAACCAACATTTTAAATAAAATTATTACAGTGAGGAATACATACACATCCTTCTTTGTATGAACTGCAAGAAAAGTGCTAGAGGAAATTAAAGTACAGGCATTTGCTCTGTTTGCTATCTATAACACAGCGTAACTTAAGCTGTAAGCACAAAGTGTTATACATAAAAAAAGCTTCTACATACTTTTCTACCATATCTGCTGATGATAAAAGCCATATTCTTTGAAAAGAGAAAATTCTGAAGAACCAGCTGCTTTTGGCATACTAGGTGTACAATCAGCTTTGCAGGACAGTTATGTAAATAAAGGCTTAAAGCTTTACTCCCTACTGTTGATTTGAAAGTTATAGTGAAGGGGACATATCAACTAAACCACCCATGATTATGTCTCACATTTTTTCCTGTTGATTTTTACAGGCTTATACATTATCATTTAGTAATAAAAATAGGAAACAATACCTTCAAATCAATTCCTCCTACAAAGACACGATTTGGAGTAACTGTTCCAAACATTGAAGCACTGGTGAGATTATTTAATGGCACCGGTGACAGAGTGTTGGGACACGAAGATAAAAATTCTATTCGCGTCTGATTTGTGGTCTGCTGATTAAAAGAAATATTTTCAATACCTTACATATTATAAGCTATTAAATAAAATTCTCAACAGAAAACACACAAAGAATTTTCTGGGATGCACAGCAAATGCTGAACAACTCAACATTAACTACATTTTTATTCAAAATGCAGCTCAGTGAAGTATTTAAACATAAGCTTAGTTTTAAGCAATTGAGTAATTTAGTGAATACATTACACTCTGAAGTTTGACTTTTAACACCTTTCTGAATTAGACATTTTGGGCCTAGTCCTCCACTCTTAGTTTTTCTGTTTACACATTGCCCTGCTGTGTGAATCCCAAGTTATGATTTCTATTTCAGAGATTAATTTATATCTACTAGAAGCCCCTTAAATTAAATCTTATAGAAAGGACCTTTTAACTCAACCTGTGCCCTCACACACACTTAAAAAACTCTCCTCTCTGCAACAGCTTCTGTTTGAGTTTCCAAGTGCCAAGCACACATCATTCCACCACATAAAATCAACAAGCTCATTACAACTGCTGAGAACAGCACTTGAAGACTAGTCCTTCAATTCAACACTCTCTTGACCCACAAACACAGTGCACAGTAATCCAAACAGGAATTATGTCTGCAGAAGAGCCACCAGTTTGCTCTTGCCCCAGTAAAGAAAACACAGTAGGGTGGCAGCTTCATGGAAACCATTATTTAGTGGTCTGCCTGATGATTTCACTTCCACCATGCTTACACCTCTGAGTTGTGAAACCATACAGAGTGGCAGTTCATTGGGAACTCTTTTCAGTGGAAACTAACATAGCCTTACATCGTCAACCCTAACTGTGAGATGAGAGTTGTAAAGCAAGCACACAGTATTGTCACTGGCTTCTCTTAACAGGAATTGCAGGAGAGGCTTCAAGACCATTTTTGCTGTGAGTTGGTTGCCCCAAATCCCCACAAACTCATGTTTACTAAAACAAATCCAGGGCTATAGTGCCCTGACAGTACCACTAAGTAAGGAGCCCAAAGTGAAGCTGCCACAATTTGTAGATAACAAGACTAATAGCAAAGCAGTTAAAAAACAGAAGTAGCAATCCAGGGGTCTCAGCCTCCAACCTTTCTTTTGAAAGGATTTCAAATGAAATCTATTTTTTGTTGTTATTGTGCAACCCTTCAAAGTCGTAGCAAGGGCTGACAAAACACAGGCAAATGTCTTTTAAAAATACAAAGCTTCAACATCTAGTACAAAGTTCTTTTGCTTCTTGTGGTATCCACACCTTTTAGCCTCTCTAAAACCACAGCAGAATATGAAGTGCTCTTACAGTTCTCCTCACAGAATCCCCCTTTCATTTACACTGCCAGGTTTACTTCCTGACTTTGCCCCTCACTTTTTCACAGGGCAGCATTTTCTTATCTCTGCCTCTAAGCATTCCTGGATAAAAACTAATCACTTATCTTTGGGAGAACACACAAAATATGAAGGCTGACAGAGCGCAGTGAGAAACAGAAGACAACTAATGTAGAAGAATGTTAGGGAAAAAGTTGTCTTTCTGTTTGATGCAGGCTGTTATAGGATTATTTGATATTTCGTTAGCTACTTGAGAATTTGTCTTATTAATTCTGAACAATGGGTTAATGCTGTTGTTTTGGATAGTTTAAAGACAATAAAATCCTGCTTAGTTCACGGCTTTTTAGCTTTAGAGAAGACAAAACCCTTTCCAATGTTACTGAAATACACACATTTGGGGCAGAGGAAAAACCCAAATCTAATCTGACACACTAAAGTGAAGGTATGCACTCCTCCTACTGGGAATACTAGTCCAGAGTAGTGCCCAACCTGGAAAAAACAAACCCAAGCCACTCACAAGCAACGAACAATCATAATCACTACAGTCCCAAAGACTTTAGAAGAAGGAATGGTTTGTGTTGAGAACAACTTTTGAAGGATGATAAAACAGGTTACTTACTTAATCCCTCACATCAAATACATTCTACTTGCATAATCATCTGGCAGTTGTATACAGCACCAAAATATCTGAATTTAACTATGAAGTGACAACTAAAAATTGACCCCACAGCCAAAATATATTCCTTACCTCAAAGGTCTTGAAGTTCATTTTCTCCATAAAAGTTTTAAGAATTATAAGTCTTATTAAGAAAAAAACCCAAACCAAACAACAAAATACAACAAGCCCCAAATAGAAGAAACAAGGAACGCATCACTTGTGAACTCCCAATACAGTAAATCCTAGTGATTTTTAAATTAAAATCTGCATTCTAATAACTAGCCCTAACATTATTGGTAGAGCAGTGGATGTGGTTTATCTTGATTTCTGTAAGGCATTTGACACTGTCTCCCACAGCATCCTTCTGGCTAAACTGAGGCAGTGTGGTCTGCATGACCAGGTAGTGAGGTAGATTGGGAACTGGTTGAAGGAAAGAAGCCAGAGAGCTGTGGTCAGTGGGATGGAGTCTAACTGGAGGCCTGTAACTAGTAGGGTTACACAGGGGTCGGTGCTGGGACTGGTTTTGTTCAACATATTCATCAGTGGCCTGGATGAGGGCACAGAGTGCACTGTCAGCAAGTTTGCTGATGACACCAAGCTGGCTGGAGTGGCTGACACACCGGCAGGCTGTGCTGCCATTCAGCGAGACGCGGACAGGCTGGAGGGTTGGGCGGGAAGAAATTTGATGAAATTCAACAAGGGCAAGTGTAGAGTCTTGCACCTGAGAAAGAACAACCCCAGGTATCAGTATAGGCTGGGGACCGACCTGTTGGAGGGCAGCGAAGGGGAAAGGACCTAGGGGACCTAGTTGATGGGAGGCTGACCATGAGCCAACAGTGTGCTCTTGTGGCCAAGAAGGCCAATGCCATTCTGGGGTATATTAGAAGGGGGGTGGCTAGTAGGTCAAGAAAGGTTCTCCTGCCCCTCTACTCTGCCCTGGTAAGGCCGCATCTGGAGTACTGTGCCCAGTTCTGGGCCTCTCAGTTCAAGAGGGACATAGAACTGCTTGAGAGAGTCCAGCGCAGGGCCACAAAGATATAAAGGGAATGGAACATCTCTCTTGTGAGGAAAGACTGAGGGAGCTGGGGCTTTTTAGCCTGGAGAAAAGATGACTGAGGGGTGATCTGATCAATGTTTATAAATATATAAAGGGTGAGTGCTGAGAGGAAGGAGCCAGGCTCTTCTCGGTGATGCCCGATGATAGGACAAGGGGTAATGGGTGGAAGCTGAGGCATAGGAAGTTTCACAGAAACTAAGTATAAATTTTTTCACTGTGAGGGTGACAGAACACTGGAACAGGCTGCCCAGGGGGGTTGTGGAGTCTCCCTCTCTGGAGATGTTCAAGACCTGCCTGGACACGTTCCTGTGTGACCCAGTGTAGCTGATCCAGCTCTGGCAGGGGGGTTGGACTAGATGACCTTTTGAGGTCCCTTCCAGCCCTTAACATTCTATGATTCTATTTCCTATATTTAACACTAGTGTAGCAGCAACTAAAAAAAAACAAAACCAAAACCAAACAACAACGAACAAACAAACAAAAACGCAAACCTATTTGCTAACAGCGTATCACTTACCTAAACGTTTGTGATCCTACAGGTTTTTAAAATTTACTTTTTTTCCAAACAGTACAAATATATATATTCAGCAGTACTGTTAGGGGTAATTTAGCATGTCTGACAACTGCTCTTTACTAGTATTGATAAATTTTCACTTTCATGTTGAGTACATCCATAGTCAGACAACCAAACACTACAAAAGGCCTGGTTTACTCCCTAAACAACCCTTTTTTTTACAGTCCATACCCTATCACGTCAGAAATGAGACACCCCTCTCCCCCAGGAAAGAGCAGCTGGGTAGCAGAACTCCAGAAGAAATGCCACCCCAGAAGAAATGGCGGCATCCCGCGGGAGCGGAGACAGGGCCGCAGGCGCCGCCCCCGGCGAAGGGCGCTTGGCGAGAAGGCTGCACTCCCCCCCCCCAGCTGCCACTCCCTGCCCTCTTGCCGAGGCGGCTCCTCGGCCCCCCCCGGGAGGCGGCTTCGTTCCCCGCTAGGCTCCTCACCGCGCCGTCGGGCTCCATCTGTCCGTGACCGCCGCCTCTGCCCCGACACGTTGGCGGCACGCGTCGCGCTCCTCGAGTCTGCCTCGCAGCCGGCCGACAAGCAGCGCGGAGGGGCCTACAGCCGGCGGGGCGAGACACCGCCCTGCGGGCAGCGCTGCGGGCCGGGGCTGCTCGGAGGGGAGGAAGCGGACTAGGCTAGGGGTCGGTGATGGAAGAGAAGCCGAGGGTAATAGCAGCCCGCCCTCGCCGGCCCCGCCCAGAAGGTAGCCCCCGCCGATACCCGTGTCCCCGCCGTGGCGGGCGCGGCTGGTCCCGCGCTCCCCAGCTCCTTCAGCTC
>JAAGNO010012741.1:11395-23528 GCA_033439905.1 Ceryle rudis | reverse complement strand
GGCCTCCAGTTGCCCCAGGGCAGGTTGAGGTTGGAGCTGAGGAACAATTTCTTCCACCCCCTGCAGGGTTGTCCAGGGCCGTCCCAGGCTGCCCAGGGCAGGGGTGGAGTCCCCGGGATCCCCCAAGGGGTTTCCAACCTCCACGTGGAGCTGTGGTGCTGAGGGCCAGGGGTCAGTGGTGCCCTGGCAGTGCTGGGGGAACGGTTGGACTCCATGATATTAAAGTTCTCTTCCAACCAGAACGCTTCTCTGATTACAGAATGGCCTCTCAGACAACCACTCAGTGCTACACTCTCATAGCACTCTATAGGAAGTGCAACGTTAGGAAAAAGCAGCTTAAATTTGGCTTCAGCATCAGGGAGGCCTCTGGCAAAGCTTCACACAAGAACTCTGTCAGGAACTGTCATACACAGCACAAGCAGGCACTGTCGGAAGAGGACGTTGTATGAAATTAAGTCCCACTCGATTGCAACACGAGGGCGTGACCAACAAGACACTGTGATCTAATGGGAAAGACATGTTACAAGCAGCTCCTTCAGCCTGCCACTATATCCTCCGGGGGCGGGGGGAAGAGAAAGTTTATCTTGTTTGATGCGGATTTTACTTTGAAGACTAAGTCTGCATACCTTGCCAGCTGAGAGATGAGAAGAATGCGCTCTGTCCAACATTTCTGATGTTATCCTGGGGTGAATCAGTGGGACCTCTACCTGCAGCACAGAGCACCAAGGAAATAAAATCCAGCAAAACAAAGTTCAGCATGCAGGTAAGAATGCAAATGGAATAAATCTTTGCAGCTCTTACCTGCCAATGCAAGAGTATCCTGATGCTCCTGATGAGAGGAGAAGAGGATGCTTGGGTTGATGTCTTTTGTCGTGAAGTTCTCCCATGGAGGGGTTAACTCGGTTTGTCTATCAGTAGACTGTATTTCTATGTCCAGTATAACATGAAAGAGCTGAGGATATTTGTCTGGAGAGTCACAGGCATCCAGTTCAGGTCTAAATAGGAATACGAGTTGTACAGTTAAACAGGAAAAGTTCTTCCTGCCAAGCTATATAAAGTTTTTCAATGCACACAGACTTTTCACATTTCATCTGGGAATATTCTCCTTCAGCCATCACAAGGCTTTTATGCTTCAGGTTCGATTGGTGTTCAGCATAAAATACTCACTTGGTGAATTTCAGCGTGGTTGTTCCCAGGGCTATGAATCCAGTATGGAATTGAATTTGGAATATTTGTGTGTTGGTCATCTGAAAACAAAACAAAGAGCACCAGACTGAACAACTGCTTAAATTCATGAAATTAAAATATTTGTTTATAGCACACGCAGACAGTTAAAGTCTGCCTGACTACCAGGTACTATATAGACTAATTATAGCTGCTGTATCAGATAATTCTTGTTTGTTGTCCTCCTTAAACCCAAATATTTCTATCTGCCAGCAAAGTGCCATCATGGTGTTAAGGAACATGCCTCTTTTTTCCACCACCACCCCACGCCCCCCCGCTTGTCTTTATTTCTGGGATTTACTTGTCAATTTAGCAGTTAAATAAACCCACGATCTGTTTCCACTGAATTCACTGGAGCAACAGGTCTGTAGCCCAAGGAAATATAAGACTATTTCACCTGCAGTAGAGGCTTCAGTGAAGCATCATCTCTACAGCAAACAGCACCAATAACAACTTAAGAAGAGAAAAATGTTCATTGGTCACTTGGCAACTTGAATATTAAGGTTTTAGCTATATTATCAAGAAAATTATCAAGATCTGAGGTGAAAATACCAGTGGATAGAGTGATGGTTTGAGAACGCAGCCCTCACACCCAGCTGGTGGCAAGGGTCTGGGAACTGGTCTGCCTGACCAGCCACGCAGCACCTATCTTCAGGGAGCAAATGAGGTGCTGCTCGAAACAGGTGGGACAACATTTGGTTCTCCCCTCACTTTTTGTGCTTTAAGTCACAGGTTATTTCACCCAGTGAGCCAATTAACCCTCATCACCACAGAGGTTAACAGAGCAACTCAGCGTATGACAACTAGTTTTGGCAGAGCCAAGTTTTCTAGCCTGACCAGACTTCATCTCCAACTTCTTCCACAATGACAAGAGCCACAGATCAGTGTTTTAAAGTCAGTCACAAAGCCTAGAGCAGCACAGCCCAACATGTATCTTCAACTTCAGCACGGCTCCTCTACCACGGGAAGACCTCAGGGTGTGCTCACTCCAGCACTCCTCTATTCTCTCTCCCCAGTTTCCACGGCCTCTCATTTCCTTTATCAGCTAATATTAAGAGGCTTTTTGGTTGCAAAGAAGGTGGCTGTCTGACCAACTTGCAGCTTAGATGGTCTTTCCTATCCCCACAAATTGCTTTTTTGCCCTAATGACAAAAAAAAAAAAAGGTGAAAGCTGCAGTAGAGCAAGCAAAACTGATACCATGCAGCAGTGATGGCTCGGTAAACCATTCTAATCCGAGCAGAAGAAAATCTTCTTTCATCTTCTTAGAGTGCGCAGGTAGAGACTTTGGTGGGGGCTTGCCCTGAGCTGGTTACTGATAGACAGCTGGAAGGATCCTACACCCTATCTACCAGTACACATCATCTCCATAGAGAGATACCAGAGGCATCATGGACTTCTCCACATGACATTCTTTGTTTTCACTTGTCTCTGCTCAGTTATGTGTACGTCTACTGTCAAATAAGGAAACTTCCATCACAAGTGCCATGTGCATTCTTAGAGCCCATATTTAACCATCTCCAAGTTCACCACATCGCCTCTACCATGCAAGAGAGGTTAAGCAGACTCCTACTTTCGCTTGAAGGCGTCCCCCAATGGTTGATCTCATATGGTAGACAGAAACGACAACATCTCCGTGGACGGTGGCTCCCAGTGGAATGAGGACTTTCCCTTCTTGCACACGGTATTCTCTTTGAGGGGAAGAGAAGGAAATCCACAGTTAAGCTCCCTTCTGCGTCACCGTAACCAGCAGCAACATCAGTACCATCAACAGCATCAACATAAAAACTATCATTTCATTCAGGCCAAGCAAACCACTCGAGGCTAAGCACCAAGAGGGTGCATTCAGTGCTCTCCTTTATTTCAACACAAGTCACCAACTTTCAACTAATAGCTTGCATCATAGCTATGAGTCACATTACAGCAAAAGAAAAGCCTCCTGGAGTTAAGCTCGTTGAAGCTGGTAGGAGATCACAGCAACTCACTTCATCCTTTCATACTCCTGGGAAGTGGTGAGGATTCTGGTTTCTCCACTGAGAATGTCGCAGAAGGGCCGGCAGCCGTTTCGTTGCTTGTTGAAACAGGGGACTGGGCTGAGGGTGACTGACTTGATAGTAAGTGGTTTGCAGTGAGGAACGACAGGCTTCTCTGCTACTAGATCACAAATGTACCCTATGTACCTGCAGACAGAGAAAGCCATTACTGAAATCTCCACCCCAGGTGACCAATTTTCATTCTGTACTTGAAGTCTACCTCAGAATCACACTTTCACTGGATTTCATCGCAGCTCCAGGACTGGAGTTTCCATGGATGCCAGCATCCCTGCAGCTGGCACTAAATCTATACTTCCCTTTCTGTTTAATTACAAGAACTGGAGCTTAAGAGGAAGGAAGTTGGCCTTCAGCTCTGAGCTGAAGATCATTTCTCCTCAGCTTTTGGGAGAGAAGGTGCTGAGCAATATTTTTTTCTGGCTTACCCGTAGAAGCTTGCCTTCTATTTTACATGATCATAGCAGATGAATTACTTTATTAGTGATGTGCTGAAGGATCATTATTATTACATACACAACATGGTATCTTTGGTTTGCTCTGACAGGCAGTTTTTCCTCTGCTTAATGGAAACAGTAAAAAAAAAAAAAAAGGACAATTTTACAGCATAAACTTCTGCAAGGATGAAGCTGATGTAGAGAGAGAGAGAGATTCACTGAAGAAAAGCTAGGGGAGAACTTCTTACAAGGGCGTGGAGTGACAGGATGAGAGGTGATGGTTTGAAACTGGAAGAGGGGAGATTTAAATTGGAAATGAGGAAGAAGTTCTTCCCTCTGAGGGTGGTGAGGCCCTGGCACAGGCTGCCCAGGGAAGCTGTGGATGCTCCATCCCTGGATGTGTTCAAGCCCAGGCTGGACGGGGCTCTGAGCACCCTGCTCTAGTGGGAGGTGTCCCTGCCCATGGCAGGGGGTTGGAACTGGATGATCTTTCAGGGCCCTTCCAACCCAAGCCATTCTATGATTCTAATATCTTTAGTCCTCCATTAATATTATATCAATGTGGATAAAATGGAAGTGGCCACAAACATCAGTGGAGACCTGCCACAGCTAAGTGCCGTGGCTAACACAGGAGTACTGCTCAGGCAGTTGTTAGCATGAGAAACGCATCTTGCTTGCAGAGCATTTAGCCAGTGTGAGATTTACCTCCTGTGAGATGGCCACAGTACGATTCCAGGTCTCTTTGTGTTCAGCAACTGCATAGCAGGGCCTGGATTAGAAAAGAGGTGACAGAAGCAGAACATCGCACTGACCAGAACTGCTGAGGCTGCACGACCATCCTGTAAAGGAAAGGGACAAGGTGGGGGGAAAAAAAAAAAAAATAAAAATCTGTAAGCATCAGAGACACCATTTAAATTTCAGCAGAACACTTTCCACTCTTTCTTAAATCACATAATTTCTCCAAGAAGACTAGGGTTGAGACCACAAGACGATGAGGAATTTCCAGTGCTGTGTCATTTGTTTAATACCTAGGGCTCCAGGGAGTGGCACTGGTCTGGATCAAAGCTAAGATAATACCCATAAGCAGCCCAAGCTGAGGATGGTTTAAACTCATTTTGAAAGCCCAGAAATACATTTTGTCTAAAACTGTTGGTGTTTCATGGCAGGTCCCAAGCGGTAATATTCTAATTATTTCAAACATAGGCCTGGAGCTGCCCACAGGGGTCAGAGGACACCCATCCCACGGCCACGGGCACTCATAGGGGTCAGAGGACACCCATCCCACGGCCACGGGCACTCATCTAATGGAAATTTAACCTGGGAGAGTTCATAAACAACGACAAAAATTCCAGTCCGAGGCTCTCTCACCCAAACACCTCCACAGCCTTCAACCTACAGATCACTCCTGGACAAGATTTGCCTTAGGGTGATTATAAGGGAAAATGTGTTTGCCAAGTCATCTTGATAGACCAAAAATACAGAAAGAGCAGGAGAGGGAGAGAGAGAGAGAATCAAAGCTATTTCAGGCACCTTTTAGGCATTCCAGCCATACTGCAGGACTGGCCATACCAGAGCTGACCCAGAGCCCAGGAACCTGCTAAGCCTGAGCACACGCTCGAGGTTAACAGGCTATTTGCTTTTTTAAGGCAAAGGTTTAGCTCCTGCCAATTGCTTCTGAAAAGATCTCTCAGGTCCATGTAAACTAAGTGGGCTTCTGCAGACTTCTTAAGTGTTGAAAAAGGACTCCCTGTGCTTTACAGCATTGTCCTGAAATTCACTGCTCAAAGGACAGTAAAGGAATATGATTCTTGAGTTAGATTTCCAGGACTGGAGGAATCAAGTGCACCTTTGTCTCTGTTAGAATGGAATTTATATCCCGTAGCCGCCGGCTGTGCTACACAAGGCAGAAATGCCAGACTCGTATGTAAGGTCTGCTGCAGTTTGGGACCAGTCATTTCCTCCATTCCTTCCAGTTTATGCTGATCGGGGCTGACAGCCTCCCAGATTTAATTTAATCTCCAGGAGCAAAACAGAACTCTCCTTTTGGGTGTTACTCTGAACACTGAAGGTTGTATGGGGTAAATGACAAGTCAGTCATAAAGAATCACACCACTCTCATGCAGCTTGTCTACATCCCAGCACCATTTCAACATAAAGAGGAGCCGAAGGCAACTGGCCTTCTTCATCCAGGCTCAACAGGTGGTGACCACAAGAGACTTTAGCAGTCACAGTGTCACCGTTCGACAGAATTCCCAACTATGTGTTTTCTCCTTACTCCCATCAGCAACCTTCACTCTAGAGGCTGCGTTTTGTCCTGCGACTATGTACAAGAAAATACAAAGCCATAGCAGGCTGACAACTCTTACTGGTGGTTCTCAGGTGAAGTTCAAACCTTTTTGCTCCCCACCACCACCAGTAGTTCACTGCTAGAACAATTGTCACCTCTCTTGCTTTGCCTTCCTGCTTCTCATCCAGTGTTAGGTCTTCCAGCTTAGCTAGGTAGCTGCATGTGGAAGAGGACGTCCCTTTCTATGGGGGTCCTTTTTATTACATTTCTTTTTCTTCTAGAAATTGTCGCCATCCTCATACACAGTCTCCAGACACGCAATGTGCAATACGACTTATGACTCACCGGTCTCAAAATGCAGTTACTTTCTGGTGTACTTACCATGCAGTGGATGACACACACGTTTTTGGGGTTCTGCTGTAGCCAGTTGTGCATGTTCTTACAGACGGCATAGAGGTTGTGCAGACTGGGAGCTTGTCGTACTGGCCAGCTACATTCAGATACCTACAGGAAGGGCACGGTGAACAAAAGCCAGCTTCGGAAGAGCATTAAGCAAGGCACGCTTTTACCAATGCGTCCTGCCAAGAAACGTACTTCTCTTTTACAACCTAGAGTTACATGCTTGAAACCTACTCCCTCTCTTCTCATGAATAATTCTGCTCTGTGACTTTCACAAATTGTGAGGAGACAAACAAAAAAGAATTCTCAATTAAGTAACATAACGTTGAAGTACTGTCACTGGCTAGACATTTAAAAAAATTTACATTCAGAGTCAGATTATCTTGAGTGGCTTTTCAAAACACCCCAGTCTCGCAGCAGTGCATTGATTTCTGCTGCCTCTAAAGCCTTTGTACAGCTTGTCCCTAAAAACGACAGCTCTGATTTTCAAAGGATACTGAGCATCTGTTGTTCTCAGTCATTTTGTGCCATAGGATTTTTGAGCCCTATTTGACAGATAGTAGACTGATGAGAGAGAAACTTCTGTTTCAGAAAAATAATAAAAAAAATTCACATCTGAATAAGTATAGTTAAGATATGAGCCAGAAAAAATGAATGACTTGGAGCTGAAAACCCCCAAATTCCACAGTATGTCTAGTTACTATTCATCAAGTACTAGTTCTGAGTCACAGCACTTATCTCGGGAACAGCCCTTGCAGCCTCAAACAGCACATCAAATAGCCTGCTACAGACATCTCCGTTTCATCTGGGTTTAATTGAAATATGTTTTTTTAAAAGGCATTTCTGGCTAGAAGAAATTTAAAGGAGAAATGTCATGAGGCTTGTCCTCAAAGGATTGGTTCTTGCTCTTGGCCGACATTTGGAACTTGCTTAATGAGAACTGGGGGCAGGAAGGAGATTGGTTTGCCCAGATGTTCTTAAGTCATCTTTCATCTCTGAGAGGAAGTGCTCCAGGTTTCATAAAACCTGTATTTCAGGTTCTCTCTCACATACACCTGCATATCTTATAGCAGAAACGGGAATCCTGACTCAAACCAGAGAGCTACCAAGCTGGGGTTTGTCTAAACAACAGCTCCACTGACACCCAAGGGATCCAGGGACAGAGCAAGCGGGCAGCCCTGCGTAACCCAGCACATCCATCCCACTGCCAGCCTTTCTGAGCTGGCAGGCCTCTCCTTAACGTTTGGGAGATTTTTGTCTAATCCACTATCTAATCAGAGATTTGTCTAGTCACTTTTTAGACTCGTAAAGGTTCTTGGTCTCCACAACATCCTGAAATTCAACTTAATTTGGTGAGCAAGTAGAAAGTACCCAACAAGTCAATCCATGCTCAGCCTTTGGGAGGCAGTGAATGGCCACTCCCTCTCTACAGCATTACCCTCAGCCCCCATTTTCTCCTGTCTCAAGAGCTGTAGTTTGCTTATTTCATTCTTTCTGTTGTATACACTTGATTTTCCCTTGCCTATTTCTTTTATCTGCATTTTCAGGAAGGGCCAAGGTTGCACCAGACACCCAGAGGTTCATTACACCACAAACCCCCAGTCTGGGAACTGCCAGCGTTCGCTTTGTGTCCCCAGACCTGGCAGGGTACACATCACTGCAGTTACAGGAGCATTGCAAAATCCAAATTACAGAGTGATCATAAACACTTATCGAGTTATTTAATAGAGCCACAGAACCAATGCCGTAAATGACATCTTTTATATTATCAATTAGTTTATATTATCACGGCAATTATTTATTTTGTTTGTTTTATAGCACACGAAAGTCTTTTCCTCCCAACTCCAAATATTTTTGCAGCAGGCTTCTGGAGGCACAAGACCTGTTTGCACTTAGACCACTAAAACACAGTTCAGATTCCAAGTGGCTGTTAGAATTAATATGACCAGTGACCCTGTCACTGCTGATTTTCTCAACAGACCTCAAGCATCTGGAAAAGCCATTATCCCTTCTCAAGTAAATAATATACATTTCCCAACAGTCCATAATTATATATTTACTTTGCCTATAATTACACATCTGCCTGCTGGTTCACAATTGAGAAATCAAATCCGCACTCTGTAACATTTCCTTGATTTCAAACAGAACCTCACCACCACTCATGGAATGCAACCTTACAGAAAAGCAACAGGATTTCTTCGAGAGCTTTGGAAAGAAGCAGCCAGCGCTTGTTTTACTTTAGCGGTAGGGCAGCAACAGCCAAGAACACGACCCGCCAGGGACTTTGAAGTTTGGTTTTGTTGTTTGAGGCTATATTTGAGTTACGTGCTTTCAAACGGCTTGCGCTTCCTCGAGCGGCCGTGAGCTCTCCTCTCCTGCTGGGGAAGTGAGGCGAGGAGGAGAACAGAGCACAACCAGATCTGAGCAGCAGGTTTGAGTGTTCACAATCCCCTCTTCTCCTCAATAGACTGGGCGCTTGGGGCTTCGTGCCCCACACAGCCACGTCAGGGCAGAAAAATGACCCAGCAGGACATTAACTGTCATCTGCCTTCTGTGCCACTACACAGCAAAGTGACCTACTTTGATCTTCGGAAAAAATAGTTTTAAAGAAGATAAGAATTAAAAAGCCTTTCCCATCAAAGAGCAAGGGAGAGTCTCAAAACTTCAGCTTATCTGGCATCCTCACCCAGAAAATACAAAACGCGATTTCACCTCCTTGATAGCTCATGAGTATTTTAATTCCAATATACACGAAGCTCAACCTCATACTATTGTTTCATGTTTCATCTGATGTCACGTACGGTGATGTGCACTCTTCATTTTCTCGAAAAGCACTTGGAGTCAGTATTTCCTACCCATAACCTGGAAATACAATTATTTCATAAAAGATGCATCGTTTTCTTCCTGTACGTGTCACGGCAATAGCTTACAAAACACCCAGTCGTGCTTCAAGAGTGACAGAGTCATCCATTAAGCTGTTGGGTAGGGTAGGAGATAAAGCACAGGAGGTGGAAGAGTTATGGCCATGTCAAGCAATACAACAATAGTTTAGTGCTGGTCTTTCAAAAGCAGATCTATCTTTTCCCTTCCACCAACAGCAAGAGTGATGCACTGGAACCAAGCAAGACTGAAGACTCAGAGTCCTGGATATCTTTTAATTAGCCTTTGTCTTTCGTGCACTCCTATTTGAAGTCACGGCTGGTTACTGATTGCCACTGAGAAATGAGCTTCAAGTGCGAGTGATTTCTGGTGACCGGAGCAATTGCTGATGACAGATTCAGCTTTACCTCAAATGAAAATGAAATGAGGCTTATGCAGCACGAGATTCACTTACCCTGAACGAGGGATAAGCCTGGCAACGGCTGTTGCCTTTTGTGTTGAAGGCAACAATAAATAAGAAATGTAAGAAAAAAAAATATCATCACTCCTTTGTAGGAGAGGGAAAGAGCAGGAAGATTTCTGAAAGATTAGATCTAATGTTGCATTCCAACAGCAGCATTTCATAGAAATTTCATCCAAAGGCCAGTAACGAACCAGAGCCTTGCAATGCTCCCGTATACTGTTCTGGTTTTAGAGAAGGAAACTGGGGCAGCAAGCAGAGGTGGGGTTTTTAAGTCATACACTAGTGGAGGAGCCAAAATGCGCTTTAGATCCAGTTTCCAGCCCTGGGCTTTGCCAGCTAAGGGCTCCTCCTTAAAGCACAAGTGAAGGACTGTTCGATGTGAAAATAATCTACCTTCTTTTATTGGCAAGTTCTTTCAAAGTGCTTTCGTTTTACTACTTCTATCTCTCCAGCAGCTTCTAACAGCTACGTAGGAGCCAAGCACAGACTGAACTTGGTGCAATGCCACGTACTCCTAACACAAGCATTATACACTGAACCTTCCAGCTCTTTAATCCCTGTGGTCCCAGGCATCTGTTAAAACCCAGAAATGACCACAGCAGCTTAGAAAACACCTATAATTCCTTTTTCATCTTCTTACATTCCGCCACAGACAGAAACAGGACCTGGCGCACCTCTTCCTAAGAGGTTTCAACCCCTGCTCTCGTTAATCTCTCAGGAGACACTCACCCGGTTGTGAAACTTGGCACTGCGATAATACTTGGGTGACAAGTTGAAGACGGTGTAGTGGTCAGGATGTCTGGAATCCAAAAACGTCCGAACGTCTTCAATGTGGTTCCTGAATCCCAGCTCAACGCCTTCAGCCGGAAAAGACATCACTAGAAACAGGAGAAGAAGCAGCAGCAGCCAGGCTGAGTGTGCACCAGGACATCTTTATGGAGCTCAGAACCCTGGGATACCACCAGTTTTATCTATCTGATAAGCAGTGCTTACCTATGATTCTTGAGGTAATGTATGAAATATCAAGCTCTCCCTTGGTGTAACTAAAGGAAGACAAAGCAGGAGACAGATGTTATGAACAGGTTTACAGAAGACAGCCCATTAGAGGAAGAAGGAAGAGAGTGCTTTCCCACAAAGATCTGCTTTTGACACAAGGAAAGAATGATCTTAAAACCGATTCTTTGCCCTTTATAGTTATGCCTTAAGCAAAGGGTACAAATAGCTTCCTGCAGACAGTGACCCAGCCTTCCCTTCTACACGCATAATTAACTGGATGCAGAACCCTGCAAAGAAGGTCCCTTTTCCCTTTTGTCATTAATTTTCAGTGCCAGTTTTCAGGAGAAATCTCTAGTAGTTTTCCACTTTGCAGATCCCTCAAAGCCTCTGAGGTCTTGGCTGCATTAAGTTCCTTTAATTTATTGTAGCCCCATACCACTCAGAAGCAGGTAGAATGGCAAGCACAGGCGACACCACCAGCAGAGGCAACCAAAGCAAAGTCACCCCGGCTCGCTCTTCTACTCCCAAGATGGCTACAGAGAAGGGACCAGTTACATCAGCAGGTAGAGCCTCCTTGCACAGCAAAGGGAGGGCACACAACATCAGCCCATTTTCAGTGACAAAATATTTCAGTGGTGGTTGAGCAGGACGACCCCACAGAGGTCAGCAAAGGAATTGGACACCAAGTGCTCCACTTTCCCTGGGGGGTCCTTTTCCAGATTTCAGGATGTTGACACTCACTATGAAGCTTCGATTTTTAATTTGTTTTTCCTGCTTCCTTAAGGCCGAATACCAATTAAGAGACCGAATTAAAGAAGCCACTTGAGATTTTCACCTTCTTCCTTGCTCAGGTTTGCTGCAAGTTGTGCTGTGCTAGTTAAGATGGCAGCTCAGAGCAGCACTGTGCAGCTAGTGATTTTTACCTGCGTTAGGCAGCTTCGGCTGTACTGTACCTGGCAACAGACTGCATGACCTTTGAAGATGTATCTTTCAGGGTATCCTTCAGGTTATCCTTCAAATTGCTGAAGAGTCTCCCTGCTCCTCCTTTCACCATATCTAGCAAGCCTCCCCCATAGCTGGACTCCATGTCTGGTGATGAGGCACCTTCAAGTACAACAAAACCAAAGCCAACATCACTTATTTGGAACAAATCCACAGAGCCAACAAACCCACTGTGCTATTCAGACCAAACCTGTTCATGTGTGCTGATGCATTTCACGGGTAAGGCAAAAGTTGGGACTTAAAGTCATGATTTTCCAGAAATGAGAGAGCACATTCACAGAATGGATTGCAGAACGGACCTCTGGAGATCACCTGGTGCCACCCACCCCCCTGCTCCACCCAGCAGGGGCACCCAGAGCAGGGGGCCCAGCAGCGCAGTGTCCAGGCGGGTTGGGAATC
>JAAGNO010012740.1:0-33944 GCA_033439905.1 Ceryle rudis | reverse complement strand
GAAAATTTTGAAAAGGACTATAAAATGAAATTCAGAAGGAAGGGATTTTGCTTTATAATATATTTTAAGACAAAGCGCCTGGGTCTTATTTATTGAGACTTTTTTTTTTTTTTTTTAACCAAAGATGTCATAATGTTCCCTTGTGTTTAAGTTTTAGCAAGTCAATATATTATTGTGGAAAAGTCTTCCATTGCAGAATTTATGGATAGCTAACAGCAAATGCTTTTATCATGTTTGAGGAAAATGATTTGCTACATGGGGACAACCTCCCCCTGAGCAGTTCCAAGGAAAGTACATGGGAGAAAACTTCTGGGTAAACTTGTCTCCTAACTTTGTGCTTATTGCTGAGAAATTTATTTTATTTTATTATTTTATTTTATTTTACTTATGGCTGCTACTCCTATAACTCAAACTCAAGTTTTCAACGAAGAAGTTCTAGGAGAAAGACTAATGGATGGGATGAGAATTGAAGTCATAGAGGCAATTGCTTTTAGGAAAGCAACTTGGATCCTATGATTACTGAACAGTTTACAGTGAAAAAGTAAACAGATTTTTAGAACTTCAGGAGATACACTTAAGTGCTGAAATGCACTGCGTGGAAGCAAGAGATACAAAGGTAGCACGAGTAGTGACATGGTGGTAAGTTGATTTAAGTTTAAGCCTAATGGTGACTATGAAGGTGCAAAGTTGAAATTACATCTCTACAATGTTCTTCATCAGGTCTGAATCAAGATCATCCTGTTAGGTTCCCAAGTATCTTTTGACTTGATTAATGAACATTAACTTGGTTTACTTTTTTTTTTTTTGTCTTCTTTTTGTTTGTTTGTTTGTGGGAGAAGGGTGACAGAATGAAGAAAGTAGGTTTATTTGCTTTTCACGTTGTTTATTTTGGGGAATTGCACTTGGAAAACTGTTCCTGAAAATCCACTGGAACTGGGTCATAGCCTCCATTTTCACTTCAAAATCCCCTCACCAACATTTCCATAGCAGTAGACTCCTTACCAGCTATAAAACATGTAGGTAGGAAGTACAGTGTTTCCAATTATAAAGTCTGTGATCAGTAGACTCTCTCAGAGAGAACTGAGGACAAGCTGCATAGCCACATCATTAACCAGCCACACTGATGAGATGGCAGTCTGCTGCTCCTTCCAGGCAGGCTCAGTACACATCTTGGCTGCTGGTCTATTACGTTCCCAATGGCTCCTTATGTTTTTCGTTCCCATGCTTTATTCATAGGATCCTTTCAATTCTCATGTTTGTTTTTATGCCAGAGCTTTATCTTTAACCCTTATCACTCTCCTTTTTTTTTAACAGTCTCCTATGCAGAGTCCCTTGGTACATTTTCCCCCTGTATTTTCTGATTCTATTCAGCATTCTCTGGAATCCTCATTCTAACTTACCTGACAGTTGTTTGGGGTTTTTTTAATCTCTTTGCCTTTTGAAGTTGGGAATCTCAACTTTAATTGATGATATTTTTCCATTGTAACGATGATGGTACAATTAACATGGAGAATGCTGATACAGTTGTCTACAATAAAACATTTAAGCATCTCATTGATGTTAGTCTAACTGTGCCAGCACAGCAGCATCCCACTTCACTTTCTTCTGCCTTTGTGTTGTTTTTGTCTTTTAAAGCTCTCATGCATGATTAGTCCTTGCACTGTTTCTGGAGGTACAGGAGCTCCATGTTTTTCAGAGAAGGGGATATCATCAACCTACAGAACAGAGGGATTATGTTTGACAGAGGAATCCTGCAACCGTGTATGTCATAGCACAAAGCTGTGACATGTAGGCAATTCTTGAGTAAGCTTGCTTAGGTTCTAGAAGTACAGCACAGCTACTCTTGTGTATCACAACTCCGTTAGGGATAAATAACTAACTTGTCATCATCTTCCATTTTCTCCCAATTTATACAATGTGAACAAAAGTTGTTTGACTAATGGCGCTATTCAATACGGAGGATGAATTAAAGCTTCCTGTACTTTGTTTACGTATCTGAAGAAGAATTGCAGTCATCACTATCGCGACTCCAGTATTATCTATACTCATGTTTATAGTTTCAGGTCTTCTGCTTTCAATACTCTGTCCCATGACTGAGATATCAACCATCACATGACTGTCTTTTGTCTTGATCACTGACACAGAGCTCTCATTGGAGGTGAAACCCCGTGGAGGTTTTTTATCGTATATTCACTTTCCAAGTGGTCTGTCAAGAATTCTGCAATATTATGCAGATTATTTTACATCCAGCTATTTGCAAAATGCACAGGTTTCGTTTCTACAGTAAGGTTTCAGATCTTTTTGAAATGATGGCAAATCATTGCAATGTGGTTTCCCTACTAGCATCCACAGTGTGCTGCTAAAAACCTGCCACAGAGATATTTTGACTACATAGTATTACAGCAAAATCTCTTCTAATTTATATAAACTTTCAAATTTATCCTATTTCTTTGTTATCACCTCAGGGTTTTTTTTTTTTTTTGTAATTAAAATTGTTATAATTGATATTCTGCATTATGCTTCTATTTGTTGCAGACTTCTACAGACAATAGGAGAATGGGGGGGGGGGGGAAAGACCCTCCGAAAGCACTTAAAAATCCCACTACAAACCTCATTGGCTGTTAAACCACCATTACCAACTGTTCTGTCATTAAGAAATTGTCTAAATCCCTGTTTCTTTCCATCAGAACAGGAACTGTAAGCACTGCATCTGCTTGAAAAGCAAGATGTGGGTGTTTGGGTGGGCTGTGTATGTGGGAGTTACTTATCCAGTAGTTTTCTGTTTTTTTAGAACACTATTTTAAAGTTGAAAAGTTCACCCAGCATATGTTTAGCAACTTGAAATACAGGCATCACATTTTCTCGAACTTTCTTGCTTTTACTACAGAAGCTTTCAAAGTATAAAAGCTTCAAATAACTTTTTTCCTTTTTGCAACATTCCTGTAACATGGGAGATGAATTTATTTTCTGCCCCACAAGTTCTCTCACATTTTAAATGTTCCCATCTGTCACACTGATGCATTTTTTTCTGAAGATTAGCTGTTTCTTTTTCTTTCTGTCTTTCATAGGCTTCCTCTATCTTAAATAGGAAAATATTGAATTGTTTTCTTTTAAAAATCCTGCTTTAGGTATTCCTGCTGTTCTGTTGCTGAATTATAGATAGTTTATGGATTTTTTTTTCAGCATCACCCCAAGATGCGATTTTGTTTCATCTCATAAGCTAAGTGGCATAAAGATTTACTATTTTATTTAAGAATTGCTCAAAATCTTATCACTTGGTCATATGCAGTGTTTGGGTGGTAGAGCTCAAAGGACAAAGGATCTCAAAGGAACAGCCCTGGTGGAAAAGGACTTGGGGGTACTGGCGGATGAGAAGCTGGACATCAGCCAACAATGTGCACTTGCAGCCCAGGCGGCCAGTCGCATCCTGAGCTGCATTGAAACAAGTGTGGCCAGCAGAGGAGAGAGGTGATTCTGCCCCTCTGCTCTGCTCTGGTGAGACCTCATCTGGAGTACTGTGTCCAGGTCCGGAGCCCTCAGCACAAGAAGGACATGGACCTCATGGAGCAGGTCCAGAGGAGGGCCACAAAAATCATCCAGGGGCTGGAGCACCTCTCCTACGAGGACAGGCAGAGAGAGATGGGGTTGTTCAGCCTGGAGAAGAGAAAGCTCCAGGGAGACCTATAGTGGTCTTCCAGTACCTGAAGGGGGCCTACAAAAAAGATGAGGAGGGACTGTTTACAAGGGCGTGTAGCAGTAGAATAAGGGACAGTGATTTTAAACTAGAGAAGGGTAGATTTAGATTGGACATTAGCGAGAAGTTCTTTAGTCTGAGTTGTGGAACATGAACAGGTTGCCCAAGGAGGTGGTAGAGGCTCCATCCCTGGAGATATTCAAGGTCAGGCTTGATGGGGTTCTGAGCAACATCATCTAGTTAAAGATATCCCTGCTTTTATGTTTCTATACAGCATTCACTGGAAGCTGATCTTACATTCAAAACTAGTTTATTGCTAGTGAAAAATTAACATATTTAATTTACATAGGTATAGAGAAATGAGTTTTAAAGAATTGAGAAATACAGTTTGAAATAACTCAAGTTTTATGTCTTTTTGCTTGTCCGTCCAGATTCAGTATGGCTGCCATTTTCAGGTGAAAAATATAATTGAGATCTTGAGTACCTCAGCAAATACAAATACCTCCTAGCACTTTAGACAAACCCTACTTTATTTACCCTAATTTATTTACCCTACTTTAATGGACATTTCCCTGTTTGAACAGACTATTCAATACTGTTTATACTTCATTTTCATGTTGTTATTAACTGCTGCTTAGCATATTGCCATGCTTTGAATATTGTCATCTTTGAACAACAGATCATCATTTTAAATTAAGTAATTATAAAGGTAAGGGTTTTTTCATTAAAACTCATACTTTTAAAAGGGCAAGTGTTCAAGCAGTATGCTTTGCAGTCTTAAGCACGGCCTTTGCATTATTATTTGGTTCTTATATGGTGTCATTTTCTTGTGAAATTTTATAATTTATTTACTTAAGGCCTTATAGCAGATTTGACTAAAACTTATTTATGAGAGAAATACAATAGTCCTTTTCTAGGTAAGTCTCTTTTTCAGAATGTTATTGCTCAGTTTAGCTACTGAAGTCCCTATGAAAATATAATACACATTTTCATGAAGAATAACCTTGGACCATGTTTTTTGGAATTATGCTACACTAACCCATGTGATTCAATTGTCCATGTATTAAAAAAGTTACCTGCTACTGGAATTTGCACTATTCCTTACTTTTGCCATGCATATTGGTTAGATGAGATAGACTTTGCAGATATAATAAATTGGCAACAACAGTGACTTGAAATTGCTTGCTTTTTTTTATGAAATGACTTAACGATAATTTTACTGGGGTGCAAAAATAAGTATTTATTCAATAATCCTAATTCAAATTTAAGCACAAGTATGAACATCTCAGCACAAGAAAGACATAAACCTGTCAGAGCGGGTCCAGAGGAGGGCTACAAAAATGATCAGAGGGCTGCAACACCTCGCCTATGAAGAAAGTCTGAGAGAAAGCCTGGAGAAGGGAAGGCTCCAGGGAGACCTTATTGTGGCTTTTCAGTATTTAAAGGGAGCCTGTAAAAAAGATGGGGACAGACTTTTTAGTAGGGCCTGCTGCAACAGGACAAGTGGTAATGGTTTTAAACCAAAAGAGGCTAGATTTAGACTAAATAAAAGGAAGCAATCTTTTATGAATGTGAAAACAATGGTGAAACACTGGCATAGGTTGCCCAGACAGATGGTGGATACCTCATCCCTGGAAACATTCAAGGCCAGGTTGGACGGGGCTCTGAGTAACCTGATCTAGTTAAAAATGTACCTGCTCACTGCAGGGGGCTGGATTAGATAACCTTTAAAGATCCTTTCCAACCCCAGACATTCTATCATTATTTGTCTCTATTTTACCTGTTAACATTTTACACACATTGTATTTAATTTGAATAAAAGTCTGACACTGATGTCTAGGACTTTGGCCATCATTTGTAGAAAGATATTCTGAGACCGTGCAGAAGACAGACTGAGACCTCGAGCTATAGTTTCTGGCACAGAAATATTCGAAGTTGTCCAGTCTGACTTTTTTCGATAACAGTAATCTCATGAATCTAGATTGACACAACGTGCTAATAGCTTTTTGAGCTGATCACTCTGACAGTTTCACTAGCTTTCGTATGAGCATTGTAAAGCAACCTCAGGCTTTTATTATGATCCTTCTGCCTCTTGTGAAGCCACAGACTTTTAATGATGAGACTAGACACAATTGTTATGAGACTTTTGACATAATTTTGGGAGCTCTGTGACTGATTTATCTTCAGAACTATTTTAAAAAGAGTATATTTGAGCTGCATTTGTAAGCTCTCTGAATCATATTAGAGTTTATGTATTTTATCTATTATGTTTTCACTTTCACTAGATAATGACATTCTTTTTTTGCAAATATCCTATTTAGAGAAGCTATTAGACTCATGGGCATTTAAACTGATTGCTTAAGGTAGTTCATTCAACATAAATTATGCATTTCTGATTCCATGTGTAATGGGCAGAAGATATTTCTAATAGTGTAGAGGTGACTTTGTAGCTCTGTATTGCACATTACAAATTGAGATCATGACTGGAAAGCCAGAGAATGTTTCTGTATACTTATGGTGAAAGCTGCTTATTCAACAGGGAAGGTAATTTAACGAAGTAGGATCTTATTTTAAAGAGTTATATTTCTGCACTTTAGCGTCACAAGGTAAAGTCCATTCCCATTAGACACATTTCTCTATAGTACAGAATATTTACCTTTCTTGATCAAACTATAGGCAGTGGCTTTTACACCAGGTATCATTGCCCGGGTCAGTTCCAGGCTCACTGATGACACAAGCTTGCCATTAAGTTTTCAAAACAAAAAGGGGTCATTCCATGAGCTTGTGTCCATACTTCAGAAAAACCTTTGAGCTTAGCATCACTCTGACAATTTTACAAGCAAATTTTCTACCCCTGGATGAAGAGCTCTTGGTCAATAGAGATGAAATATAATTTGACAGAACAGCTAAAAAAATAAGAAAGCTTTTGTCCCTGTAAACTCCTTATCATTGGTGCTGTAGGGCTGAGAGTAGTCTTAGTAACAATACTGAACTTGACAGCCATGGTGGGCAAAACAGAATGAAGAGATATTTTTAAAAAGTTTTAACTGTGTGTTTTGTTTTGTTTTGCTTTGTTTTAAATGACATGTATTTTTTTTGATTGTCAGTTGCTGTCACCAGCAGTCAGGTAATGAGCCAGATGAAGTAAATGAAATGTCTCTCACTGACCTAGCTTGTTTGGGTAAGATCTTTGTATTTGCTGGTGAAATACATTTTATGCCAATCTAGGGGAGTATTTTGAGAGTCAAGAATCATCCTAAAATGGTTATGCAGGGGAAAAGTGCTTACAGCACCCCACGCCTAAAGTGCAGAGGACAGCTCCTACTAGGGCAATGCAAGAAACTAGATGCTGAAGTTTTCTATAGGAAAAACAAAGCACTTGTGAAAGACAGTTCTGAGTGCTTCCCAACAAAAGAAAAAAGTGACCTGCAGCTAACACCGAGTCCTTTCGGGTGGTCATTAGCAGGCCCTTTCCTTTTAAAAAGACACACAGGGGAAGAGCGTTTCCAATGTGTGGCTGAAGTATTGGATTCCACAGAGCAGGCAGGGTAAGTAGAATGCTTGCACTATACCTTGAGAAAGATTGACGTTTCTAGGTGACTACAATTAAGCTTGAAACATATCAACAGAAAGTTGAGAAATTTTAGAATTTGGTTCTTATGCCATTCACAGAGTTTCACTGCCTTAAGACCATAAAATATAAGCAAGATGTTACTGTTGCTGGGTAATTTCACTAATCATAAAGAGTTACAGTCCTCTTTTTTTTTTTTTTCTCCTAATGGCCCAGTGGCCCTTGTTCCCATAACTGCAGCATTCTGTTAATTTCCTGGAGGAGGCAGAAAGGGAAATACACTAAATTATGAATTCTTCTTTACCTTACATGCAAAAGCATCTCAGTTGTTTTGTGTTCTTTATCAACTGTCATTAAATTATTGTACAACAGAAAAAGTAAATGTCCCAGCGTGGTTCCAGGGTAATGTAATTTCTCTCACTATGTCATCAAAGCTGTTTCTGTGTCCTGTTCTTCCGATCGTACCAATCTACACCCTCTTTCTCTCAGCAGTAACAAGAAGAGTTGGGAATATAAAAGCCTTTCTACCCCCAGTTGGTATGCACCACAGTCTGATGTTTGTAGTAGTCATCCCTTCTCCGATCTAGTTTACAGTTCTCTATACTGTAATTGTTTTTAGATAGCCAGCTTTCAAATGTATCTGTGAGGAGGAGGTAACAGTAGCTTGCAGTGGTTGCTACCAGGAAGGTAAATACCATAACAATTTATTATTTTTTTATTAATTATAGTGACACTATGTTTAGATATCTGGCATTATTTATAGAGAAAATATTGAGAAAAGGGACATGATTGGGTAAAAACCCCTCTTGCTATCAGTATCTGGGAGTAGTATATTGGTCTAGTAAGTGGGATAAATGTTCTGGCAATCTTGAACACGTAGGATATTAGAGAAAGGAATGCAAGTAGGGACTCAGAGATAATGAGATAAATATTTATAATACAAACATAAAACATTTAAGTTCATTTTATGATTTTTTTACCCACTGTGTCTGTTAAATTATAGCACAACATATTTGGATTTGTTCATCTCTCCACACTGTAATATTTAGCAGATGCATAGTGTTAAAGCAATAAAAGATTAATTTGAGATGAGAATTTTAAGACATAAAATACTGTTGCTTTTATTATAAGTGTCAGTATTTACTTCTGAGATAGCATTTAAAGACTCTGGTCAGTAACAAATCAAAACAAAATTAAATTTAAGATTTTAGAAATAAAAGACTATACATTCTATTAATAATGTCAAATTCAACTCTTACTGTGAAGTTTGTGATATTTTCAGAATTTTAGAGGGAAATAATGATGTGAGTTTTGCTTATTCTATGGAAAAAATAAACTTCAGTTTGCAAGCACACTGGAATACCTTTCACACAAGATAAACAACAATATTCTGCTAAACTTTCAGAAAACAGTCTACTTACTGCCCGAGAAATGGACTGTTCTTCATAAGCAGTATTTACAAGTTTCCTACACATGGAGTTGACAGTGACTTAATAAATCTGTGGTCATATTATTAAGACTAATTAATTATGAATAATCAGTGACAAATAACCCTGACAGGTCCAGTTTTTAAGGAAGTAGATCATGGGAAATGTCTTACAGGAAAAAAAGGAGATAATAAATAAAACATTATGGTCTTTAGCCAAATTGCATAATATGCAGAATAACTACAGACACAGAGTGACACAGCTGTTAAAAGTTGGTCACAAATCTTTGTTCTGTCTCAGTGCAGAAGACGAAAGATTTTTAAATCTTCTTTTAAGAAGAGAAAAGACTTTCCCACTCAAGTCCAAGACAAAGAGAGACCTTCAGTTTGGCCAATTCAGTTTCTAGTTCAAGGTTAATTTTTCTACTACAGTCCAAAGAAGTTGCTGAAAGGGCTGTAACTTAATGATTCCTTTCAGATTCAAAGTGCTTATTAAAAAGGAAAAGGAGTGGAAATAGTATCTATGGTTAGATTTATAAAAAAGACGGTTTTAAGAATTCTTTAGCTTATTCAGCATCTTATTATAAAGCTTCTTCACTGTGCTTTTATTTATGCTAAGTAATCTTCTGGAAGATTTTTTCTTTTCCTTCTGAATTTTAAGAAGGCAAACTAAAAACAAACAAATAAAAAGCCACAGTTTTGGGTGAAGAACAAAATGAACAGACTTGGTCTTAAAGGGTGAGAATATGGAAAGCTACTTCCATTTGCCATAAAAGTGAATTTAGCCATGGTGCCTACAGGCTACACGCAGTGTAACTTCAGGTTTACTCCATTCACTGAACCACTTCTTATTTCAGTTTGGTTTTATTCCTCAGCTTAGAGATCAAACATTTTTCTTCAGCCAGAACTTTTCCTTCTAAATATTTGTATGTTTTTGTACTAAGTTAGATCAACGTTTTCATGAAGAGTGGTTTGTTCCTGGTCTTTCCCTCCTTTCTAGAAAGAGAGGAGACTTTTCCCTCCATAAGGTGAATGAAAAATACTGTTATGATCATTTGTGCTGATATCACAGAATCGTAGAATGGCTTGGGTTAGAAGGGACCTCTAATGATCGTCTAGTTCAATGCCCCTGCTATGGGCAGAGACATCTTTCCTTAGACCAGGTTGCTCAGAGCCTTCTCCAACCTGATCTGGAAGACTTCCAGTGATGAGGCATCCACAGCTTTTCTGAGCAACTTGTTCCAGTATCTCTACCCTTTTTCAGTTTGAAACTTACAAGAGGCAATGTCCTGTCACTACAGGGAAAAAGTCTTTATTCATCTTTCTTATAAGCTCCCTCTATATAGTGAAAGGCTGCAACAAGGAGTTGGAGCCTTCTCTAGACTGAACAAAGGCTGAACCCTCTCTCTGCCTTTCCTCATTGGAGAGGTGTTCCAGCCCTCTGATTATATTGTGGCCCTCCTATGGACCCACTGTAACAACAGGACAATGTCTTTCTTGAGTTAGGCACGCCAGAGCAGGATACAGTACTCCAGGTAGGGTACTGTGCTCTTCTTGAGAGCAGAAAGAGCAGAGAATCACTGCCCTCAACCTGCTGGCCATGCTTCTTTAGATGCAGCCCAGGATACCACTGCCTTTCTGTGTTTCAAGCACACCTTGTTGGTTCATCCAACAGGATCCTCAAGTCCTTCTCTGCAGGGCTCCTCTCAAACCATTTCTTCCCCAGTCTGTATTGATACTGTGGAATGCCCTAACGTTACACTTGACCTTGTTGAACTCTGTAAGATTCACACAGACTGTTGTAGTTTATCCTCAGCCAGCAACTAAGCACCACAAAGCTGTTCGCCTGCCAGGGTCCCTCTGGATGGCATCCTTTCCCTTAGGTTAATCAACTGCACCATTCGGCTTGGTGTCATCTACAAAACTGATGGGAAGTCCATTAAATTCCATTATGTTGTTGATGAAGATATTGAATAAGATTGGTTCCAGTATGAATCCTTGAGAGACATTACTTATTACTGGTTTCGTCTTGGACATTGAGCCATTGACTGTAACTCATTGGAAGGAGGCATTCAGACAATTCCATATCTATCTAACATATCTAACTAATTCCATCAAACCTTGATTGGGCCCCCTTGTAGTAAAAACCAATTAAAAGATTTCCTTTGTTGACTTGGCCTATAATTTTCACCCATAGCTCTCAACCTGTTCATTGCCTCTTTACTGTAGTTACTCTACTAGGTGAAATTACTGCCCTGAATAACTCCCAGGCCTCACATACCACACCCTCACAATAAATTATATATAATATTTGTAATCCTCAATATCCTACAATATTTTGCATTAGTAGTAAGCGAAATTTCAATGTTACCAACCATTCAGAACTGTTCTGAATAAACAAAGGATCAAAAATAACCCAACACTCACAAATTGTTTTAACTCCAGAGAATCCTATAAAGGCAACAAATTGAAATACGCTATTCCAGACCATACCCCAGACTACCTTCATTCATATCAAATTTAAGGCTTGTCTACATAGTGTACAGATGAGTTTTGGAGCTTATTAATTTTACAGGAGATTTCTTTCTTGACTTCTGACTGCATTGCTTAGTAACACACAGGCATTCTCCATTCATGTTTGTCAGTTTTGGTACGGTCTCAGAGATCTTATGAGGATAACTCACTGAAAAAAATGTAAATTCTCTAAGGATTTCTAGTCAAAGACATCTCATTATTTTTCCTGAGGTTTTCCATGTCATCATGAATAAGCATGTAGAATTAAAAAAGCATTTTCTGGTAGAGTCACAGGTCTAAATCTTAAAGTAGGTGTTGGTGAGATGGTTTGAAAGAAATCACATTAACTGAACTTCTGCATAAACAGAAGTTTCTGGATGTTTGCTGTAACATCGGGCTTCCAAAATTATCATTCAAAGATACCATTGTGGCCAAAGGAAAAGGAAAATGCTTTTACTTTTTATCAGATATATATTGGTGATAAAAATATTAATGTAACATGTTAAAAAGTAGCTACTGCTTCACAGAACACAAAATAAACAGCTTCTGCATTACTTTGGAAATTTCTCAGAAGGAAAAATTCTGGAATTTGTGTGAAGCCAGCATGCAGACTCTGTAGGATTGTTTGTTCTAATTGGAGCAAAAAATGTAGGGATGGAGTTTCACAGCTACACCAGGAAACATGGTGCTTTATTAATATCTTCATTCCTTGTATTCTTCCTCTAGTAGTGTTTGTAAATCTTCCTGTAGCTTCTGTAAAGATTCTAGTGCTCAAAGCTCACTAACACCAGCAGATAAACTGCAGAATTTCACTCACAGCATCTGGGGAGATCCCAGAATTTATAACTGTTTCTGCATGCCCCGGAGCAATTGAGGACAGGGAAACTGTGAGCTGTAGGAAGGAAAGAGGAAAGAAACCTCCATTCAGAGCCTCTGTCACCCTTGTATCTTCCTCATATCCTATATCTACACTGACACTTTCCAGTCCTCCAACATCCTACTCCCATTTGTCTGTTTCAGAGTCATCAGGACCAGTGTATAGGAAATGAGCTCTCTTCAGTGGAGTTCATCCAGAGGGCTGCTTCTCCCTCTGTGATGTGTAACTACTGTGAAAGAGGGATCTCAGCCTCCCTTACCCTCAAACTATGAAAGACTGTAGACAAGACTTCTCATTAATTCAGTTTTAAGAAGTGCAGCCCTGTTTTAAACTAGCTCATGGTTCTCATAGTTTATCTGAACGAGCACTTATTAAAAACTTGCTGAAAAGTACAATACACAGTTAATTCACATTTGTGCAGCACATGTAACAGTCAACAGCAATGCAAAAGACCATCTAACGATTCAGTAATTTATACTTAATTAAATCTGGGCAGTTGCATACGTTTAGTGCCTGATGCTTATTTGGTCTTTGCTGAGATTTTAGATGCAAATAGCTTTCATGACAAAGAAAACACAAGCCAAATGGGAAAGGGTGATTTTGCTTTGAACCCAGTTTTATGCAGAAGAATAAATGTATATGGGAGCAGTCTTCCAGATCTCATTTTAGTGTCTGATCTATGAGATTATGCTTCCTCTTAATCTGGCTATCAGAAGTTTTCTCCTACTACCCTTAACATGACCTCTAAAATTCTATCAAGCACATATTGAAATTTATTTTAATCATTGCAACATAATATGGTACAGAGGAGAACATTCTGATGAACTGTGGATAATCCTTCTTTGTTCCTATGAAGGAATGTGGTAGTCTGCTTCTTTCAATACATTTCCACAGCAGTCTTTTTAAGGAATGTAATTAAGATTAGTAACTAGCTTTTCCTGTGGAAGAAAAAGTAAACTGCTCATACATTTACAGAAAGAGGCAACAAAAAAGGGTTTTATTGCCTGGTCTTTTTCTAATTGCAACATTTTATGGGGTTTTATGTGTTAATATATTGTGTGCTTTCTGTTTTTTCAACATTAATAGTTTTAACATGCTGCCACAGAAATGGCTGTTATGGAAAATGGTAGCATAAATGAACACTAAAATAAGTACTACTTTTTTGTTTTGTTTTGTTTTTTTCTGAAACAAAGATAAAGATGTAACTAAAATAAAAAAATCCCTTGGGTCCACCCTAAACCTTTTCTTTTTCATATGCACCTTGAAACTATATAAACACCACCAGTCTAACAAATAAGAATCTTTGTAAAGAGTTCAGTCCCAGGTGAGTCATAGCTCTGAATCATGCAAAACTATAGTATCAAATAGCTTTCCTCCTACAGCATATATTGAAAAAAAAAAAAAAAAATCAAGAAACAAAATCAGCCTTCTCATTTTACTGCATTTGCATATGAGGAAAACATTAATATCCTGTTATAGTCTTCCTCCTTGTGAGTCTGTAGAAATCCCGTAAATTAGATTACTGCTTTTAATCTATGTTAGCAGAAGGCCTAAGAAAAATAGATACAGGAGGAATCCTTAAAGAAAATTTTGGTTTCTGTCCTCTGTATTTAAGGGAAATGCTCCCCAAACAGCTGTTAGGTAGGAGGAAACCCAAAGATCAAAAGGAAACCCAAAGATGAAACTTACGACGCTGATTAACTATCATATGATAGTCACAGGGATTTTGGGACATCTAAACATCTCAGATGGGTTTAAAAAAACCCACACAGTCCAAATGAAAGCAGCTCTCAATTCTGAGAGGAAATATAAGATATGCTAAGACTTCAGTTCTGCCTCTGTTGCTTAGTGCACAATTATTAACGTTATGTTCAGCTTGTGTGACGGGATAATTCTTGAACACTTATGATCACACTTATTATCATTTTAAATTATTTGAATAATTATAAAGTAATATGTGCACCAAATTTTTGTTGTTATTGTTGTTAAATAAGGACATTCCTTCTGTCAAAAAAAAAAATAAAATTGTGTATAAAGGAGAGATAAACCCAACAAATTTAAAGCATGAATTGTTCTGTAAAATCCTCCATGAACAGATCTTTTCAAAAAGTATTGAGATTGCCTAAGAAATTGTTATTTTCCTAAAGACATAGTAGCTTCCAGGACAAGATAACCACCTTTTGTTCTCTGGGTAGGTCTATGTAATATGAGTAAAAGAAAGACTAAGTCCTTTGAAACGGATTAGATTAAAAAATTTGAAAAATCGACCTGGCTGATATTATTTGCCTTCTAAAATGAAGACCAATTTTTTCTTGGATCTAAAATCTTTAATAACAGAATCATCATTTTCTACTCGTAAGTTTACTTTCCTCATTATAGTTTACTTTCAGTAGGAAGTATGATTTTGAGACCGTTTTTGGTCACTTGAACTAATACTAATATGGGTTGTTCTCAATATTTTCATCATTGTCACTCTAAATAAGGGCTAATAAAGCTAACGCTGTAGAATTAAAAGCTGAATGAGCTGTTACAAGATAATGTGTACTTCTCCCTGTTGATATTTCTGACCTATAGATTTCCTCCTTCTTGAATTGGTGCAGAAACTAATGTCACAGTGTGGTTAACTAGCTCTAGGAACTGAGTAAAAGTTAGATTTATATATATATATTAGTATCACTTTATTTTTAAAAAATCATGTTATTTTTTACCTAGAAAAAGTTTTCTGAGTGAACTCCCTAAATGGTTACGTAAGGACCTGTGTTGGCAGCAGCTGAGCAGCAGTACTTCCACTCATTTTTCATAGTCTTGCTTGCCTGCTTAGAGGGACTGATGCCCATTACATTTAAATGTATCTAATTCTGCTTTTTGGCCAGAACTCTGTACAGGTCGGTGATGCTGTGTGGAGTTAAAAGCTGCGGTCCGGTTTCTTTGACCTCAGGTTTTCAAGGGCTGAATAAGTCTATGATAACTATTTTAGTTATTACTTACAAGTAATGTGTAGAAATTATTGTTTACAGCTGCGGTTTGGTGGGAATTTATTGAAAAAGTTGATAAAATTTTAATGAGATGAAGACATGCAGCTGACCTCAGTGAAATGATGTAGAACCAGCTAAAGTCAGAGACACATTTTGATACATGACTATCAGGACAAATGGACTCCAAAATTACCTGAATCCTGTTGGGTCTTTGAAGATCATGATTTAAATCCACTAGAAGATAAAGAAAGACTCACCTTTAGTGCTTAGTTTCCTCATTTTTGCACGTAGGAAGAAAGTAATAGATGACATCTTACTTTTGTGTGGATATCTCACAGAATGAAGAAAGAGAGATATCACTAATCAGGACAAGACTCAGGAGACTAAAAAGGACAGGCTGTTGAGCTTACAGAAAATATTTACTTCCTCGCCCAGATCATCTGAATGTGAAGGTTAGGCTGAAACAGTTAATCAGTTATATCCACTTCTTTGTGATGTCAAAAAAAGTTCAGGGGAGTCTGGCAGAAGTATTTGATTAAAATGCCTGCACATAAAGACAGCAAGAGGTTTGAAATTTTGCTTCCTAGTGATGTCTGTTTGTGCGGTTTGCAAGTAACCAGAAGCAGCTCATGAAATCGCATATGGTTTTCATAATACCTAAAATAATAGAATGAATAAGAACTGCAACACATTAGTGTCTTAGAATGTTCTGGAACAAGCTGCATTACTTAATCTCAGGGGATCTGTTATTGACCACATACCTTTTAATAGACTTTTTCATTGAAGTATGTCTACTTTGTCATTTAAATATCTCTAAGCATTCTTCAGATAAAAGCAACAATCTTCTTTATTAACCATTTTCCAAAGTGGACAAAGACAGCTGCCAATCTCAGGAAAAGGGTTTTGGTTTTGTTTTCTTTTTTCTTTTTTTTTAAATACATTTCCACTACTAAAAAAAATAAAAGCAATAGCATTTTCTGACTTTTTAACTGTTTTGTCTTTCTCTTTTGCTAAGTATTTTGTTTTGGTATTTCTGCTCTTAAAAGCATCTGATGTAACTTTTAATATGCTGGACTGAAAACAGGAAACAGACCAAAACTGATAGAGAAAGAGAAAAGAAGATCAGTAGATGCACACAAACATACATACATACTTACATTCAGCACTCGAGAGTATAACCTTTTAAAACATGAAGGTGTTTTGTTTTTTGTTTTTTGTTTTTTTCTTTCAGAGGAACTGCGTCTGAAGATCCCACCTCCTCTGAGAGGTAAAAAACTGCATTTGTAGTTACGTATGAAACTGAAGCGATCTTTTTTTAACTATGACTCTTGTAGGTAGGACCCACTGAACCTGTGACAGACTATAAGATGACTGAGGATGTAGATCATATGCCCATGGGGAGAAAAAAAAAAGTAAAAGCCATGCCTGGGTTAACAAATGCAATTTCAAATACATAATCATTTCAGCTGGCATTTACCAAAGTATTTGCAAAAAAAGAAAGGATGAGATATTTTAATGACACTTCCCTGAGGCTTAAATAAAAACTTGTATTTTTTTTTTATGATTTACCAGCTATAACATGCTATGACAACCTGAGAGCCCTCAGTTGCCATGCAGTTTTATCCCAAATCCAAGTTTGACACTTCCCTAAAGTTCTTTGGGTGTGGTCTGAAGGCATTTAATGAAAGTCTCATAATAATGTTTAGTTTAATACACTGCTAAACCATTTTTTTTTTTCCCCATAAACAAAAGCATGTGAAGTCTTTTCTGTCATTTTTTGAAGGATGTTACTCTGCTTTGGCAGGGGGTTTGGACTCAGTGGTCTTTGGAGGTCCCTTCCAACCCCTAAGATTCTGTGATTCTGTGCAGACCTTTATTCCGTAAAGTTTTGAAAGACAAGAGCATGAGTCTCAAGCCATGTTAAACCAAAATGGAGACCTGCACGATTAAAATCAATTACACGCTTAAATGCTTTTCAGGATCAGAGGTCAACACTCAGCATCATTCCACAGATAGGTAATTTTCTATTACCTTTGTAAAGTTTATACTGTTGCATTTTCTTACAAGGCACATCTGACTGGTTTGTATATCTCGGTCTGATGCAGTTTAGCAAATGATTAAAGCACCTTTCCGGGTCATTCAACTGGCTACACATTTTTATATGGTTACTCACGCAAGCATTTTGTGCTGTTTTTCTGAACTGGCCTCAGAATTGACTTCCTTGTCAGAATAGCTCCTTTTTCCTCTGTGTCCCCTCTCCTCTCCATCCGTATAATATCTTATTGCTGGTTAAAACAGATAATCTGAGAGACTGTTCATGCTAAATTTAGTGCATCAATTTATGCTATACAACTTGAAAGTACCTACTTTTTGTAAAATACGTATTTTCAGTGTATGGCAGGTCCCTTATTAAACTTAAGAGAACTCTCTTTATTGCACAGTTTTCCACCCATGGCTATTTATAAATGATTTCTGCATTTTCCTCTGTAGTTTATTGTTTGCTTGAAAAGGGATGGATGCATATTAAAGCTTTTATTTAAATGAAAAATACATAAATACTAGATTCTGGAGAAAATATTGCTTAGTAGGGGAATATTCTTAGAATATGATTAATTTATCTCAGACTTGTTGAAGTTTGAGTTTCTAATACAAGCTAGCTTTTTTAAACTTACTCTGTTGTAAATTTTATATATAATGTGCCTCCACAGTGCAATTTATTTCCACTCTTTAAGAAACTTTCTGTCAGATTATATGAGTCGTACTCCACACAGACAGCCAAGGTAGATGTGGTTCAGGGACCTCTACCATTGGCCAGTCCTCCGTCTGGCATCTCTTTCCAAGGGCTGCCATGTGCCTTCTCTCTTGTGGGATACTAGAATGCCCTCACTGCCAGAGTGAAGGCAGAATTGGTCCCTCTGGGATGGAGCACCTTCATCAGTTATACTTCCTTGGTGACTAGTTGTGTTTTGAGCCCTGCCACGTTGTCTCTTAGGATTACCTGTTACCTGTAGTGAATACAGTGGCAAAAAGCAGTACTTCCAAACAATGTATTAGATATCAGTCCAAAAGTTCGTATCAGTGTGCAAATGGATCTAAAGAAAAGATTCCCATAAGCACTTTGTCGCATCTAACAGCTTAATTCTGTCTGACTTATTCCCCACATCTCACTTTCTGAAGTGATAGCTATTGAGTAACAATCGCTATCTCTTTTCTAAACATCCTCTCAGCCTTAGTAGAAATTAGGTTTGAAGCATTTTTCTCACTCGTCAGTTTCCTGAAACTAGATTTCTCCCCCTCAAAATCACTCAAACTCTAGTGAAACAAGGCATCAATTATTTACACAGTGGTAGTCTCAAGTTTCTCATATGGCTGTTTTCCATACGCTAACTATTCTATATTCTAGTTTTCCCAGAAATTAACTTTAGAACTCTTTTTTCTCATTTTTTTTCTGTTTCCTTCTCATTAATATGAGTATCTCAAATTGCTTAGTGTTTCATTGAAACTGTTCATATTTACAGTATGATGCAGCAAGATTCTGGAGAACTCTGAAGAAATTAATGTGGTAAATAACTTCAGTACAACCAGTCTAACAAACAACTACTTTTCTAGACTGAGTTGTCACAAGAGTTATTTAATAGCATTACAATATAATTATATATGTACACTACTGTAAAAAGCTTTCATTGCATATGTTAATCTATACTTTTATATCAAATCATAGAATTTTACGTTATTCCATGTTTTATATCATCTTTTATGAAACACACATGATAACAGGTTACATATTATACATTAGGTCTGGGTACCTCTCCTGTTTTACAAAGAACCAGGAAACAAGGATTGACTGTCCATTCCTTTCTGAAATTACAACAATCTGTAAATATCTTGCTGGCATAAATATACAAAATATTGAAACAAATATTTTACTTTCAATCTCATCTGCTCATTGTGGAACAAGAAAATCACCTTCACCTAAAAATGGCAAAGAATGACAGATAAACCATTCTGAAACATGAACAAGGCATCTTCTGTACTCACAAATCTAGCTTCAAAATGTCTGGGTTTGCTTTTTCAGTATATTACATTACAGGATGATATCTATCCTGCATCCACTGTTTTCCCTAAAGAATGTTATGCTTTTTTGGACTTCAAATATGCTATTTCCTTCCACTGAATACTTTCATCTTAGTTTATTTTTTCTCAGACACATTAGCTTGCATTTTCAAAGGTTGAATGAATTTCTGTTGGTTACCTGCAGACATTTTAGAATTAAATCTCTGTTGTCGCTTTTTTTTTCTTTATTCTCACTGATGGCTGTAATGTCTTCCATTTTTGCACTGTTTCAGATGTAACTTGTTTGCATTTAGCTTTTCATTCAGAACATTAATTAAAATAATTTATGTCAAAATATACAGAGGATGCTCAAAGATCACCCAAATCAGAGAGCAATTCCCTTCCTCATCAGGTACTAAGCCTTTTATTTTTCAGTGTCTGCTCCCAAGTTTCTTGAGATTTTTTCTGGCAAAAGTAAAATACACAATGGTGAAGTAATCCCAAGCGTTCATCAAGGGCATTTACCTAGGTTTAAACCACAGAATCGGGAGGTCTGTCACAGTTTCAGTTGTGATGAAGTTTTAGTTTATATCATTAAAACAATTACCAAGACATATATGGAAAATAGAAAAGAAGTGCTAGGGAGAAGAGCCCCTCTTGGGTTCATCCTGCATTACACATTTTAGGTAGTTCTGCAGCCCATGATAGACTATGCACAGGTTGATGCTCTCAGCGTGGCTCAGTGGTTAGGTAGCTCCAAGGATATCTCTGATGGATGGGATGAGAAGATTTCTTAGAGGTCATACTGGCAGTGCTTGTGCTGACGTTCCAGCAGATCTTAAACCCTTCTGTCACATCTGCATAAAGCTTGCAGCTTCAGCATCACACTGCAAAAGCATAACTGCTGCAGCTTGTGAGAAACTTCTCGTTATCTTGGATGTGTTATGGACACATAATAAGGAATTTTAAACAGGTTTCTAAAAAAAGTCTAGTCCAAAGATACGAGAATGGGACGCAGAGGAATCATAGACATGAGTTCTGAGTTCTCTCCTGTCTTACAGCTATAGTTAAGGTAGGGGCAGGGAAGGGATAGGCTTCGTGAGAGAAAGGTGTAAGGCAGAGGGCTTTGCTTTGAAGTAGTAATGGACATCCACCGATATTATCACTTGGTCAGAAAGAGAAATCTGAGAATAAATTCATATGAGGAGAATCAGCTTACTCCTATAGCAGAAATCTGTAAGGAGACAAGTCTTGCAGAAATGAGTAAGTAGACAAATGTGTGTCCATTAAGAGATCTCCAGATAAGGAGGCCCAAAGATCTGTAAGATAAGTACCATGTCAGGAACTGCTTTAGGTGCTCATCATTCAGGTAGAAAGACATCATTGTCAAGAGAGCTAGCAAGAGCAGAATGGTCCAGTAGACTTAGGATCAGGAACAGTCTAGTTGAAGGAACTCATGCTGTGTCTGACTGCAAGTGCATATCCTTAGCACAGCTTCTTTGCCTCCGTGTTAACAATTAATCATCTGTGTACAGGAGTGTGTGTAAATAAAGTAGCATCAGAACATAGTGACAAAAGTCTTGGTACTGGCTCAGCTGAGAAAAATTCCAGGAAAATCTACTCACCACTGAGTAAATTGTTACTGTATTTCATACCAGTCTCACTGGACTGTACACCAAAAACCTATCAGTGCAGCTACAGGACAAACAGCGTTCTCCAGGACTTGTGAGACCCTGGTTGCCTGAGCACATTCAATGAGCAGCCTGGCGGCTGTCACTGAGGTGGGGTATGGACGAATCTGTAAAGAGGAGGCACACTCTGGAGATCGGCACTCAGGAGTATTGCAGTGCTCAAATTACAATTAAAATGGGCAATAATAATGGGCAATTACAATTAATAATGGGCAGCCATGGGGACAGAAGTAGCCAGGGTGGCTAGTCCTCACTGGGAGGGCAGAGCACTAGGTCATCCCATGGGCATGGAGGTATAGCATTTTAGCGTGTTTAGCAGCAGGTGAAATACATGCCATATGAAGAAGGAAACGTAAACAGATCAAAGGATTCATAAAAGAGGTGGGTTTGCAATAACACTGTGTCCGCTGTAAAGAAAAAGCTGTCTGATGAGCCTTCAGAGTAGCTTAGCAACAATTTCCTTCACCTTTCCTCTATTTCTTCTATATAATATCTCCTTAAAGATATATTTTTTAGTTAAACTTTAGCATCTGAGCTCAGTTATGAACCCTAGCTCAGGCCAGCTGTCATTTAGCTCATCTGTCGTTATTTATGAAATTGACCCCAGAAGTAACATCTTTTAAAAGATGTTAAACATCTTTAAAAGACTTTTAAACTTTGGGTCATATGGCATCTGAATCTAATTTTTACAGCATAAAGCAATCACTACTGGTAACTCATCTGGGTTATTTATTACCCAAACACCCTACATTTCTATGTATATACTTAAGTATATGAATACTTCCTTTGGAAAAAAAAAATCTTATTATCCACCTTATTCTCTTAAGGCACTCTCCTTCCTATTTATCATCACTCTGCCCTTGTAGACATCTATGACTCTAAGAACCGAGGACCATTCAAACTATCTTAACATGAATGTGTGGTACTATGAAGTTTTAAAATTAGTTTCAACCTTAAGTCTGAAATGACTTGTTTTTGCCAAGATCCATAAAAGAATCCAAAGACAGCTTTTATGATTTAATATTATAATTATATCAGAAATCCTTGACTTTATTTGGCATGACTCTTCTTAAATGGTCCTATCTTAAAAGCACATTTCAACAACTGATTGATCCCAATGGCATTTTAAATCTTTGGGTTATCTGTTTCAGGTAAAAATTAAAGCACACTATTATGTATCTACCAAATGGAGTGCAGTGCTTCAGGCATTTCAGCTTGTTGGAAAGTGGTACAAACAATATGTGTTTTGTAAATGCCTTTTTTAATGGAGTGGCGAACAGTGTGTGTAAATGTTAACATAAAGGAATATAAAGCATATGGAGAATTATAACAAAATATACATGCAAGTTCATAATAGGTATTTCTACAATAGATTTCATCTCAGAACTGGGAAATGGTACATAAACCCCAGTATTTTTTCTAGTCCTTTGTGTTTTGTTTTGCTTCTTTTCAGTCCCTCTAAATTTTTCTGTCCTATTTTTGATATGGTTAATCTTCTCATATAATCATATTGCAGTGTTATCATTTAGGGGTTTTCAGTCCTTAATTTCTTTTGTTGCTGGACAAATTATCCTCTTGTCCCCTGCAGCCAATTATAATAATTTTCAGTGAATACAGTAATGAGGACAGAACTGATTACACATGGTCTTCCCACCTGCTAAACTCAGCCAGCAAACTGCCTGTCAGTACCTAGGGAGTTTTTCAATTTCCCCCCCCCCAAATAAAGAAAAATCTTCTGGTCAAGAGGTTTACATTCCTGTGGATTCGCCAACACCGGACACTGTTAAGGTTCAGCTGGACAGGGTGCTGGTTTATCTTGTCATGACCGTGCTTTTGCCAATAAAGATTGGGCCAGATGATCCTTGAGGTCCCTTCCAACCTGGTTTTCTATGATTCTATGATGTGAATGGACGAGTTACGTTCAGCTCTGCTAATTGCATAGTTGGGTTCAGACACAGAATTCCGTCAGTGGTAGCAAGACTCTACCAACAAGGTCTGCTTCTGTGGCTGTCTGCTCTATCAACTTTACCCTGTTCTGGAGTCCAGCTGCTCTTTATAAAAAGATGCTGCAATGCATAAGATCAGCTTTTACAATTGAACTCTTCAGCACTAGAGAAACAGTATATTGTAATGTCAGAGAAATAGTGAATTAAATTTGATTCCAAAGAATGTTCCTGGATGTAAGAGTTTCTGCCACCATTATTAAAGAATAATTATGACAGAACTCTTTCCAGAAATATTTGCATGAATGTTTGGATATCCCTTTTTATTTTTTCCACAACAGAACAACTATCAAAACATTACTGTGAACACGTGTTTTGTACAGAAATGATGCACTTCTGTGAAGCAGAAGTCAATCAATTGTAGGAGGTCAAAATATTATATGATAAAATTGCAGTGAATTTTCAAAAAGGATACAACCCAAAATCTTTCACGTAAACTACTTCTCAAATATCTGCATGCAGCACACCTATAGAATGAGAGTTGTTCACAAGTCAATCTAAGCAGGATATAGTAATAAGTTCAGTTATTATTTGTCACAAATACGCCCAGTAATTCTGTATATAAGTGTAGATCAATATAAAGACATAAGCACCTGCTAATGCGCGTAACACTATATATGCTTTCAAACGTCATTTGTTCACTGGGAGAGTTCCATCAGCATTCTCTAAATTTTTGAATGATTTTAAAGTTCATGAACTTTATTCATTATGAACTTTTTTGCTCCCAGGCTACTACAGATAATCGCTAAGAGAATGATAGTTACTGTAGACAGAAATAATGTAACGGTGTGTTCACTCTCTATTATTTATGCTAAAATAGAAGACTGCTTAAAAGCTTAGGGACCTTCAGCTTGGTAACTGTATTGGATACCTCCTTCTAGTGAGGACTGGAGTAACCTGCATGATTCTCCAGGGGTTTACTCTCCCCAGGATCTGTCTTCATACGAAGAAGATGCCCTTTTCTTGGCAGAAGTCATTCTTTAGAGGCTGTGACATGACATTTTGCTGACATGACATTTTGCTTTGAACCTTGCTCTGAAGCAGCATGTAGCACTGACAGGGCACTGACCTTTTTGACAAGTCCTTGCTGGTCCTTCCTCATGGACTACAACATGAAAAAGATATGAGAGAGTTCATATTTATAGATGTGTATATGTATAGGTCTAACCATACATATGCACAGATACAGCTGTATCTGTGTGAGCATATTTGAACATTCACATACCTGTGTATATGTCATTGTGTTCATATATATGAATTTCATGCGTATGTAAATATAAATATTATATATAGAGAGAAATGACTACAATCGCTTTTTTTTTCCTGAAATTAAAGCCAGTTGACATCTAAACTGTAGCAGCTTGAAGCAACAGATCTGAAGGTTTTCGAATGCATTCTAGATAAGTCATTACTGAACTTGGCCTCCTTGCTTGGATTGTGGCTTTTCAGTTTCTTCTGAAAAACAAACACTTCTTGGTAAGACTACCAAAAGTGCCAGCACTACCAGCATTGACATACTGCTGGTAGAACCATTTCTTGTAGTGTCTTCAGAAAAAAAAGGTTAAAAGATCATGGCTTGTTTAGCTTACCAAAATGAAAAGTGACAATAAAGAGGATTTCTTTATTATAAATACATCAGGTAAGCAAACTCCAGGGAAGCAGAGGACATATACAATCTTTAAAAGATGTTGACACATGAACAGATGTACAAGTATGAACCAAGAATAATTGTGTGCTGAAAATTAGAAGAAAAAGTATAACTTTTAGAGGAATGTGGCTTTCCAGATGAATAACATGGTGAATCAAAACCTTACCAGTCTTGGAAAGGAATCTGATATTGGTCTGTAGAACGAGATTATATTATTTGATTATATGAGAGAGCAGAAAACTAGAACTTTATGACACAGAATGCCCTTTTACACACCTATCTCCAGAAAGCTTCCATACTTTTTCACATATTGCTAAATAATTTTCACTATAGGAACAAACAATCAAATAACCATATAATGACCTGTACGCTCTTAATAATAAGGTAGCGTTCTTAGGGAAATGCTCAACTCTGTGTATTGTATCTAGCCACCATTTTTCCTGCTTGCAGTAGCGCATCCCTAGGTTGCCCACTCACACTATAAACTTAGAGGGTAAAGAAAACATTCCAAAGGAGTATAGTTGCAGTATTGATCTATTCTGCTTGTGTCCTTTGAAGCTTGGCTTGCCTGTAAGATCTGACTTTGCTAGTCTTGTGCTTCAGATGCAAGGTTTCTGTGATAAGATTTGCTTTCTCTCTTACCCCTTATCTCCCTTACGTGTGTCACTCTCCAATTTCAGTGTGTTGTTAATGTTTGTAGAGTTATAATGTTAGGAATGTAGAAACATATTTTGCTTAATTACTTTGCCACAATGGGTTTGAAAATTAGATTCAAATTCTGCCTTTTATGCTGCACTTAAAAGTGCTATGGATAATGAAGCAGAAAGGATGAAAAAAAATCATCTGGAAAACAAACAAATAAACAAAGTCAAGATGAAAAATGAAACAGAAAGCAGAGAGAATAGCAATACAGTATTACTTAGAGATGGAGAACAGTGCAATATGAAATTAATTCAAAATCAGCTGCAATGTTTTAGGCTTAAATTTTGCCATCTTGATTTCTGTAAGATATGGTGAATATCTCTCCTGAAGTTTTCCTTGAGAATAAAAGGGCTCTTCTCCAAGCACAACACACCGAAAATTTCAGATTTTTGAAAAACAGATTATTTGAAAATTATTCAACTAGCCAAAAATTTTTGGTGACATTTCTTAAAAGCCTTGTGCCTCCCAAGTATTCTCTTTGATGGAACAATTTGTAACATCTTGAGTTTGAAAGTGTTTTCTCAACCAGCAGTTAAGTGGCTTACAGGCATATAAAACCTGCCTGACATTGGTTGTAGAAACATGTGACAAAGAGAAAAGGTCAGCTTTCTTGGCCTTGCTGTCACTGGTTGATTTTGCACTTTTGTGTTTTGTGTAAGAACAAATTAGTTGTTCTGGGCATAGCAATGCCTCTTTAGAATGTTCCTGAGATAGTTTGAGCCTTCTTTCTCCCCTGTTCCTCTGTTCCTTTTTCTGTCTTGTAACTCCCGAAGCAAAAAAATTTCTGTGAATGCTTTGTATTCAAGACAATTCTGCTGATTTAAATGCCGCTGAAGAGAAGAACTATTACAAAGCAATATGTATGCCCAAGAAGCGTGACTGGTATAGAATCAAACTCTGAAGATTGCGTGTGGGTGTTCTGCTGGGGACATGTATTGCTTCAGGTTATATACATACAGGAGCACATCACAGCACCTCTTTTTCTGTCTGGATAAGGATGACAGGCAGATGCAGCTTTCAGACTTCACGTCTGATACTTAAATTGTGTATGTAACAAGGAAGTCTCTTTTTATTTGAGTAGCGTGGCTCACACAGGCAGGAGTTATATGTAATGTTAAGACGTGCTTCAATCTGCAAAGGAGCAACAGGTAGCAGGGATCACCAGAAAGTCTAGATTTGCACACAGGAAGACTGGTAAGTTCCATGACCCTTTTTAAAATGTCAGAGAGAAGGAGATACATGCACAGGGAGATGGTTCAATTATATTGGACACAGAAGAGATGCATGAAAAAAAGTGCTGAAATGTTACAGTTAAATTAAGCCACACATTTACAGACACGCCAAAATACTTGGCATGGTATTTTAAGGCAGACAGACCATATGGCCTCCTTAGCAATGCACAATGATTTTTTTTACTGTGTCCCACTTGCTGCAAAAGAAATTGTTGTGATTCTGAGTGTACCAGATGTCTTGTCAGTCAGTCAGTTTCATGGCTATCTGACTAAACTTGACATAAACACAGTGGCCCTGCTCACTGAGTGGCCAGCTCGTAACTCAGGAAAAATATCATTACCACAGAAATATGAAATGTCAGGCAGCCTTAGATCATTCCTGGTGGACAGGCTTCCTCTGAAGAAAAGCTACCATTTTGTAATTACAGGCCAAAAATGAACGCTAACTCCCAAAGTAATGAAAAGTAGATAAGTACATAGGACGAGTACACCAATTTGTGTCTATTTAGCACTGTGTTTATTTACTGGTGCATTTCTCAAGTGCTGTGGTGACTCCCTGGGCCCTGTAGTGATGGGATCAATTAATTTACCTAGGAAAAGGCATTGCCGATGAGTAGGATGACAGTTCTAGGTCTAAGGCCTGGGAGCATGGGGTGTCACATATAAGCTCCATCCCTTATGAAAGAAAGCTCTCTGGAAGCTCCTCAGCACCTGATCAGTAGTTTTGGTGGGATCATTGCCTAAACAGAGAAATGTCAAACATCTTCGGAAGTTTTACCTTTCAGCAGCTTAACAATCAAGCCTCTGACTTCCCAGATGACAGGTACATATTGGAGAAATGGAAAGAAAAGTCAAACCTCTTTCATGAAGTAGTTAGGTACTTCCAGGAGGACATAAACATATTTCTCAGGTTTCTAGTGTTTTCTGTAGTAATATTGAGCTAGTACAGACATATTAATGGAAAAAACGGCTTCAGTAGACCCACTCACTGTGGAATTTTAGTCACAGTTGCAGATAGACAGGTAACATATTCCCTGCTTTCATTGAAGGCATTACCTATGCTCAGATTTTTCTACTTAGAACAAGACCTCATTGAAGGCTTTTCATCCCTTTGCTTACCTAGATGGTGACCAAAATGCATTAATTACTCTATACCTTCTTGTAGGGCTTGTGACATTTTGTTAAGGAAAATAAATACTTTCAGATTTTCCATGCCATGTATCTCCTTCAGTGCTGAAGCATTTAGGTTCCTTTTGATTGAATATTTTTACAAGTCCTTTTTTTTATGCTGCTTTTAAAATGTAAACTAAAAACATTTGTGGTCCATTTTAAAATTGTCTAAAGTTGTTAAAAAAATCTATTTATTTAGCATATGTAAGAGTACCAGTACCTTTCTACTTATTTGTGGCATTCTTCTTAATCTCCCCTTCTGCAGTCCCCACGTAAGAAAATGTTTCTACAGAGAGGGTGGTCAAATATTTCAATAGGTTGCCTGGAGAGGTTGTGGAATCTATGTCCCTGGACATAATCCAACCTTGGCTGGACACGACTCTGAGCAACCTTATCCAGCTGGCTGTGCTTTAAGCAGGGTGTTGGACTAGGTCACCTCTAGGGGACCCTTTCAAGCTAAATTTTATTATTCTGTGTTTTATTCATTTAATAAAAATAAATATTAATTAACGTAACATCATCTGAATATGACCTCATACTTTAATTTTCAGGTATGTAGTATATAATATATTAATATAATACATATCTCTGTACATATGTGTATACCTCTGCCTGTCTATCTATCTAGAATATACAAATCAATAGAAGACTGTTTTGACCTCATCAGAATAAAGAGCAAATAAATCATATACGTATATATCTTTATAAAATTAATGGAAATTTTCATGATACTGTAAGATAGTTCATTTATATCTTTATATGGAAATAATATTTTTCTAAAAATATTGTTCCTTAAAGTTGTTTAGCTGGTTCTAAGTTTTAACTTATCTGCCCCAGACTTTGAAAACCTTACATCAAACTCTGAAGTTCCAAAATTATTCTCAAAGTATAAAAATGAATTCTTTGGATGTCTTTTGTTTTGTAAAGAACATAAAGAAAATCAGGCTAGACAAAACTGTATCATGTCTGTTATCTTTCATGAGTACCACCCATTGTGCTCCACAGTTACGATGAGCATAGTGACATAACGCAGAGCAACTGAGGAGTTCAAAATTACATGCTTTGTATTCATACTACAAAAGTCACCTTGATTTTTTTAGCTTTCCTGTGCAATTATATTACTGCTAACAAAGTGGGGGAGGCCTGAGTTGTCACTGGTGCAGACTGAGAAGCACATCGTGTACAGCATGGTTCACTGAACCACAGAACACGTAGATGCCACAGGATCTGATTAAAATGCAATGGTGTTTGTGACAACCATGTTTAGAATACAGCTCATTTATCTTTATTAATCAACTCAATAATTCCCATTGTTACTGTAAAACCATTGTCTCATGAGCACTTCAAAGAGAAGGATGAAATGTAATGCTATGATGTAGCGTAAGAGAGAAATAATACAAGGTGACAATTTCTAGGAATATTCACCACTGTGTGAATATCACAGTGTGATTTGAGATCCTCTGAAAGCAATAAAAGGAGACCGATTTAATTCAGTCTGGAGATCTGATACCTATACCTTGTTATGAAAGCTTAAATAGAACTCAGCTGGTACTCTCTACAAAAGGGTGAAGTTTGTTTACAGCAAGCCAGTGAATTATCCCAAAAAAAGGAATATTTTAAGTACTTCAAATCCACTGTTGGAAGAGAATGTGGCCACCTAAGGCTGTGCTCTACTCAAAGAGAAATATACTTGGAATTTGTCATTTCTTAGATAAAATAGCAGATGACATATGGTGAAATATTGACACCTTCAAACTGCAGATAAATTACTTCATAGGCTATTGGAAAGAAGTGTTTGGAGCATGATTCAGGAAGAAATAAAATGTGGAAAGGGAGATCTGAACAGAAAGGTTTTCTTTACATGTGGAAACTGATGGTAGAATTTTCATTTCTCAGACATTTATAATGTACTTCCCTTTGGAGAATGCCATTAGGAATTCACATGCATAACTGTCTCAGAAACTCTTCTTCCTTTTTTCCTTAGTCTATTTTCATGCAATGGCTATGTTCAGACAGCTGCTGCAACAAATGATATAAGAAGGATGTCAGAAATCAAGGAAACTTCCAATCATCTTTAAAGAGGAAATTAATTAATTCTTATGTTTCTCACATAATATGCATAAAGTAACACAAGCAGAAAACTGTGTATGACTTTTCATAAAGTTAGCTATAAAGTTAGCTTTCTCCTTTCCCTTTGAAAGTGGTAATTCTGACTCTTTCATCCTGAAAGACTGCTTTATCAATCAATCAATCAATCAACAAAGTATTATTTCATTATAGGTCAATTATATTTAGATGTTTTTGTGGGCAGTCCTACCAGGAATTAGTAACATAAAATAGTCATTAGTAAGAACAAAGGTATAAAAAAGTGTGACATTATTGTGGGCGTTTGGCTGACCATCCCTGCCCCAAAAGTCACTTCAGTGGGAACTGAAGTTAGGCAAATAACTTCTCCCTCTCTCAGTACTCCCTACTAACTGATGTAGATAGCCCACTGCTCATCATCTCAGCTGCCACACTGTGCTATGCTATGACAGTGCTTGTAAACAAAATGGGCTTGGGTCTTAGACCTTGAGAAAAATATACAGTAATCCACAATTTGCTAAGAATGGCCTGAATTACACTGCCTGTTGGAAGCACTCTCTGGGTTGTGGCTGAGCAATGCCTGGGGGAGCACTAATTGGCACAGGCTGGAAACGCGCCAGACTCCAACAGACAATGGAAATTATTACGTGCAGTGATGGAGACCAAGACCAGGGCTGTTTATTCATGTCAATGTAACACCCGTGCCTCTTGACAGACATCTGCATTTTTCCACCTACCTTCTATGGATGTAGCGATTCTGATTGTGAATCCCTACTACACTGTCTGTTACCCATTATGTAATGATTAACAGCACGAAGCCTCATGGAAGATCTGCACCTAAAGTTTGGTGTCTGGAGTATGTGATGCTCCTTAGATTATAGAATACTCTGGTGAGCACAGGGAGTAACTAATTCTCTTTTGATCCTCAGGCACGGTGTTTAACATGACAATTATTTATTCCAGATATAGCTTGAAATGATTTATGTCTTTCCTATGGAGAATGTGGGAAAGATCACATGGCTACATAATTGTGTAATGTATCATTATGTAGGTACTGTAATTGGAACATCCTTACATCCTTTATTGACCCTGGTAATGCAAAATGGCAAACATACAATCATAGAATCGTGGAATCATTTAGGTTGGAAAGGTTAAGGTTAATATCTTAAGGTTGACCCTTAAGATCATTGACATTTGTTAACCTAACACTGCCAAGTCCACCAGTGAAAGATATGTCTCTAAGCGCCACATCTACACATCTTTTAAATACCTTCCGGGATGGTGTCTCAGCCATTTCCCTGCGCAGCCTGTTACCGTGCTTGACAACGCTTTCTGTGAAGAAATTTTTCTCAATATCCAGCATCAGCCTCTCTGGCACAACTTGAGGCTATTTCCTCTCATCCTATTGCTTGTTCCTTGGGAGAAGAAATCAGACCCCACCTTGCTATAACCTCCTTTCAGGTAGTTGTAGAGAGTGATAATGTCTCCCCTGAGACTCCTTTTCTCCAGGCTAAACAAGCTCAGTTCCCTCAACTGCTCATCTTAACACTTGTTCTCTAGAGCCTTCACCAGCTTTGTTACCCTGCTTTGGACACGCTCCAGCACCTCAATGTCTTCCTTGTACTGAGGGGTCCAAAACTGAACGCAGTACTCAAGGTGCAGCCTCACCACTGCCAAGAACAGGGACAGAATGACATCCCTAGTCCTATTTGTTACAAACACAAGTTTCACAAGCTAGTGTGGTAGCCCTATATACACCTGTTTACCTGCAATCTGGTATTAAAAAAAAAAAAAAAGAATTTAGAATAATAAGGGGATATAGATTTCCTCTGCTTTTGACCAGAATTATTAGAAAACTGATGAAAGATGCACAAAGATTGAAGGGCATCTTTATAAAGGTCTTTGGGGAAAGAAGCAGGTCTCAGTTTTGTTAGAACTTCCTTAGTATTCAACAAGAGATCAAAAGAAGTAAGTTCTTAAAAAAACTTCAGGAAAAAAATTGCTATATTCTTGGCTCATCTCTAAATAAAAGAATAATTCACGTAATTATTATTTTTTAAATGAAAGAAAATTGTAAGACTAATTTTTGTACAATTTGTAAAACAAAGATGAAAAAGTAATTGACCCATGAATTCTTACCTCCGCAGCAGCCAAGCATCAATGGAAAAAAACCTTTGCTGTATTTAAAGATTGATTGTTCTTTCTCTTTCAGCAAACAGCATGTGCAACGGATGTCTCAAGGAGACAGAGATCCTTCTTCAAAGATTGCACAGATCAACTGATCAATACCATATTATAAATTCCAAACCTTATGTCAGTTTCTAAAAACTACTTCATATAGGATTGTTAAATAGTCCCTGTGCAGCACAAGTATGACTTACAGAGGAGACCAGAGGAGACAATGGCTGTAGGCTTCATTGCACATAAAACCACTGCATGGGCCCCTGCCTTTTCAATCAGTATTGTTATTAGAATCCTCTATGCACAAAGTGGTAGGAAAACAAAAATTACTTCTAATGATAATGAGGACTCTCAAGCTTTGTGTTAATTGGAAGAGATCCTTTTAGCCTTTAATAAAGACATTTACGAGACATAAACTTCACTGTCCGTCCATGGAAATGTTGATTTTATGCCTTCAGCAATATACCTAACAGCATATAGACATCAATGGTTAAGTATATGTAGGTGCACGAGTCATATAAAGTCCAACAAATGTACATTGTATGGTGTTAATGTGTGGCCACATTAACAAGATTTGTGTAATATAATCTCAGTCACCAAAAATTAGAATTTTAGAGTAAGGCTCCAAATTCAGTAAAGGGAAGGAAATATATATTTTGCATAAATTGATTTATTCCATCTTAATATAGACAGATACAGATGGCACCTGTCTCTCCGGTGACTGTCACTAAAGGCTGGCTTATACTGTGCACCCATATGACCAAACACTGTATTTAGGCCAGGTTCTAATCAGACACCTTGATTCATTTAGGCTAGACACTTAGTGGCTACTAAGTAATGTTAAAGCTTGGTGAAATTAATCTAGCTTTAAAGTACACAAAAACTATATCACAGAAGTTTTTTGTGAAAGTTTTTATTTTCATAAAGGCTTTGAAGCACATCAGGCCAGGATGTTTGCTGGTGTAAATCAGTGGGATTGACTCCATTGCTATCCTCACTATTTACACCAGCTGAAAGCTCTACCCCATAGACTTTACTACTGTGGCATCTTTATGTATGTGCATGGCAACTGCAGCTAGAGCACAGTTCTGAAAAGTGTCCTACGCATGACTTTGCCAATGAACCCAAGTCAATCAATGCATGTGTGATGCTTCCTGGGTCTGAGGCTTAATTACTACTTTAACTGATCTGTTTAGTTTTAATTACTGTCTAATTTTAGTGAGGAAAAATAATATTGAGAGAAGCATGGTGAAATTTTTTTTTCATGTCTGATTTCTGTCTGTAGACCAATCAAAATATATCTGTTTGAAAATGGGAAAAAAAATGGTGAGATTGTAGTATTTACTAGGCACAGCATGTCAGGCAGGGATATTTATATATCTTATTAAAGCTACTACACCTGGGCTAATCTGATAAAGCTCTCAAGATGAGCATGCTGTTTATCCTATTGACATAGAGCATTAGAAGACTGTCATCGCTTCCTGCTCCTGCCACTTACACAGGAGCTACCGCTGAGTAGCAGTAAGGAAGAGCTCACTGAAGGGCTTAGCTGTGCCAGCAGCCAAGCAAGAGGCTGCTCCTACAGCAGAGAAAGTAAGTTAAGATAATGGGCTAAACAGAAGGAGGAGTTTGTATTCTCTGAGGAAACAATACAATAATCACTGGATATGTTCCAATCCTGCTCTGTCAGGGTGCTTGGAATTGATCTCCGGAGGTCCCTTCCAACCTCTACTGTTCTGTGATTCTATGATCAGTAGCTGATTTTCCTGCCTTTCTCCTTTTTTTGGTAAGGGATGTGGCTATAAATGCTTACATGAATATGAGCATAATTTTAAAATATCAGAAGCATTTAATGAGAATCAGTGCTAAATAGTGCCTGTGTTTACTCACAGAATCACAGAATGGTAGGAGTTGGAAGGGCCCTTTGGAGATCATCTAGTCCAACTCCTCTGCCAGAGCACGTTCACCTAGAGCAGGTTTTGAATGTCTCCAGAGACAGAGGGTCCACCACCTCTCTCGGCAGCCTGTTCCAGTGCTCTGCCACACTGAAAATTCCTCCTCATGTTTAGATGGAACTTCCTACATTCAAGTTTGTGCCTGTTACCTCTTGTCCTGTCAGTGG